>ML852858.1:0-18079 GCA_009831015.1 Picea engelmannii | reverse complement strand
ATTTTTTTAATAATATCATTAAAAAAAACTTAAAACCATGAACTTTATTTTTTTAAACTATAATCTTTTAAATCTTTAATTTGATTAAAAACCACTAAAATAATCTAAATTTAAAAATAAAATTATTTTATATCATATTTTTTTTAATAATATCATTAAAAAACTTAAAACCATGAACTTTCCAAACATTTTGGAAATTGCTTTTAATTAAAATAATGATATGAAATAAATGTTAGTAAAACCATGGAATTTAACTTCCCTTTAAAGCTTATCTATCAGTAATTATTATCTCATCCAAAACTTAATACTGAATTGATGACTTGGGGATGGTTAAGCCTCTCCAAGGGTGTTGAGATTGTCACCCTCTCCAAGTTTGTCGAAGGCTACTGCCTTCCATTTGCAAAATTTGGCAACTAGAATATGTTGGCATTTCATTGTGCAAGTGTTTGAAGGACTTTCCCACTAAATTGGATCGATTATCAAATTTAGAGACGTTGGACATAAGGGAGTGTTCAGGGGATTGAACTTGTTGGAAGCTTAGGAATAATTTCATTGGAGTGGACATTAAAATAAAAACTTTCCCGTAGTTTACTAAGAAGCCTACTAAGTACACATGCATGTATTTTAAGAGGGATTGCTTCATATTGTCTTATGTACTTGGAAGATACAACTTTGTATTCGCATAATATTTTCACCAATTTTTCAAATTATTTATTAATGAGGTCATTATGTATGGAAGAGCACGGTCCATAAATGGAACCTGGGTCTTTGGTGGATTTACAAACAAATAAGGGTGGAGCTTTATATAAATTTTGAAATTTGTTTTGGTTTATTTTTGTTTTTGGAAAGTGTCAAAATTTATTATGATTTAGTTGTTAATGGGTAATAAAGATATTCATTACTAATTGTTAATTGTGAATGTGAGGTGACTCATCATCTTTATTCAAGAAAAATTATATCACTTAAAATAAAATTAAAAGAAAATTAAATTTCAAAAAGAGTTAGAAAAAATGTACAAGGATATGGACCCTATTCAACATATGTATTTAGGATATGGACTTATCTAATAATAGAAAATACAAAAAGAGAATCATTTAATCTCAGGAAGGAATTTTCACAGAAAGATACTCTGTCAATCACTAGTAAATCCCATCGGTAAATTGGCCAGATCGAAATATCTAGAGAACCATTCCACTCATAAAACGTTGCAGAGTCTAATTGGGCCTCTAAGGCAGGTTTGGTTCCTACTGTTGAGTCAAAGGATATTGGACCCCTCAACAAAATTGGCACTAGAAGGAGGGCCTGAACATACAACATGAAGATGTAGTATGTTGAATTTTCCCTTACACCTTTGAGAATTCAACCTCTACATAGTATTTCAACCTACGAGTTGGCTCTATCACTAGTTAGAAAAAATTCCAAAATGATTTCTTAGACAAATTTGCAGAAGAAACCACCACAGGGGTTTTAATGGTTGAACTTTTTGTCGCTACCATGAGTTCCAAAGAGAAGGTTAAGTATTTCAATCAATTATTTACCACTATACTGAACAAATTCCAACCTGAAGCTAAACCTACTCAGGAGTTGTAGATTGAGGTATACGCTAATGCTCTCCCTGCATCCATCTCCATGTTTGTAAAAAGGGTTGCCAAACATACCCTAGCTAAAAATTTCGAGGAAGCTAAGACGATTGAATTCCAAATGAAAGGATACAAGGAAGGTCATATCTCATTGACGAAGAAAGAAACCCAGTCACTACCTAAGAGAGGACTTTTGTTAACAAGGCCCCTGGTAAAACAAACAAAACTAGGTCTTGACAAAGAAGGATGAGATCTAGAAAACCTGCAGCAAATGATAAAAAAACTATCCAACGAGATCATAGATATGAAAAGGAGTGTTAGGGAGGAAAACCAAAATTAGAGACCTTATAAACCTTTCTTTAAAATAAATCCACCTTTCAAAGCTATAGAACCTCCCCCAGCCAACCTCAACATTGACTTAGAAACTGTAGCATCTCACTCTTTCTGCACATACCACCAAGAGAATCATTCAGAAAGTGATTTCCCTCAATGGGTGCATGCTATGAATTTAATGGCTAACTGATTCCTAGATGAATTCTTCCTAACTGAACAACCCAGTGACTTGGAAATAAACACTATTGATCAGGAGAGTCATAAGCCACTGGAAGAGACAGTCATGTTGTTATGGGATCCGAACCACCTAATGCCTTTCAATGACGTCGTTGAAGTGCAGGAACCTCCCATTGAAATCGTAGTTGTGCAGACGCAAGGTAGAAGTCGTCCGGTCCAAACTAACCCCACTACCACTCAGTTATCTAGGGAGAATCAAGCGGTCGATCCTCCAAAACCTGTATTTTCTTCTCAAAAGAATCCCACTAACATACACACATAGGAAGCTCCTAAATTAAAATATAATGTAGTGGAGGACTTAAATAAGATCAAGGCTAATGTGTCAATCCTGGACATGTGCAGGATTCCCCAACAAAAGGATTTTATGTTACAGGCCTTAAATTCAATAGAAGCCCCTATGACGAGCACTGACCTAGGTGAGGTCCCATCTCCCACATATTTAAAGAATAAATCGAGTGTGAATTCTTACTCTTTAGACAAAAGAGGAAATCCTTTTGTCCCACCTTTCCTGTTAACATTTGAAGTCTTTAACAGAAACCTGCATAATTTCTTAGTCGATTCAGGGGCATCCTCCAATGTCATGACATTGTCAATCTGCAAGAAATTGAATGCAACCCCGCTCAAAAATGATAAACACGTTATACAACTAGACAGGACACAGGTAAAGGTTATTGGGGAACTTAAAGATCTCATGATCAGAATGGATACACACCCGAAATTTGTTCAAGTAATTGACATAATCATAGTAGATATCCCAGAGGCTTATGGACTACTACTTAGTCAAGATTGGTCTGAGAAATTGAATGGATACTTTAGTACGGAATGGGATCACGTCTGGTTTTTATTAAAGGGACATACGAACTTGATTAGGATCAATAGGGAAAGATATCTCAAACACATTGTTACTGATTTAGAAGCTTTCAACGAACCCTCATCGATAGATTTCCCCGTGTTAGGAAACTTCTCGTGCGATTCTGATTTTGGAAATTTTGTCCCTCTCTCATCTAATGTACCTCTCACTCAAAAATCTGAAATGGCTTTTCATTAAATCTACTGGAAGCCGCAAAAGAAAGCATCTTCTATCAGGATCCTCTGTTGGGAGCAATAGACAAGGAATATGGAGGTGAGAAAATAATTAGGCATGAAGAAGTTACTAAATTTTGCTCACAAGTTTGGACATTGTATTTTGATGGGATAAATCACAAGAAGGTTCGGGAGCATGATGTATTCTCATTGATCTAAAGGGGAAGTGGAATTTCCTATCTTGCAGACTAGAATTTGAATGCACCAATAACATTGTTGAGTATGAAGCTCCACTTCAGGGACTGAAGAAAGCCATAGACTTAAACATGAAAGAACTGAAAGTTTTTGGAGACTCTGAAATTATCGTTACGAAAGTGAAGAATACCATCCATTGCAATTCATTCCACTTGAGAAATTATCAGCAAGAGGTGCATAGACTAATAGAAAATTTTGAGACCCTCAATATTATTGTTGTTCCCAGAACAAAGAATACTCTTGCTGACTCCTTAGCCTCAAGATTACCTCCTTTAGAAGATTATGAAGCCTCTAGGTTCACAGTGGAACTTCTCTACAAGCCTTCGGTGACTAACAACATTTCTAACTAGAAAGTCTTTGAAGGATATGAAGAGATTGTAGACTTTCTGACTAACTAGGAGAATTTTAAGTATTTGGCCATTGATGATGAAGCATTCCAAGAACTACTCATGGGATATGATCTCCATGAACAGAAGAAGGGAACATATCACTATGATAATAAACCAAGGTTTCACACGATACCGAAAGGGGTAGCCAATTTGGAGAACCTTTTCGACCTAAGGAAAAGATTTAGAGGGTCAAAGAATGCAAAAACAGGGAGTTCATGTCCTATATACGAGACTATAAACCTACGAACCTCGGAAAACCCTAAGAATGTAAATCTAGGTAAAAAAGTGTCCAAAGAATATATGAAAACTTATCTTAAACCTTTTAGAGAATATCAAGATGTATTTGTGTGGTCCTACCAAGAATTGAAAACTTATGACACTCACACTATCCAAGACACAATCTCGTTAAAATCTGGAGTAAAACCCTTCCAACAAAAGCTCAGGAAGTACCATCCATCTCTGGAACCTATGATGTATCAAGAGCTAAAGAAATTTTTAGATGATAAGATTATCTTTTAGGTTAGACACTCTTCCTGGGTAGCCAATTTGGTTCCTGTCAGGCAAAAGTCCTGGGAGATCCGCCTATGTGTATATTTTAGAAACCTTAACAGAGCATCGGAAAAGGATAAATACCCAATCCCACCCATGGAAAAGCTCTTGCAGATTATGTCTAGCTCTGAAATATTTTCCCTTCTAGATGGCTTCTCAAATTATAACCAGGTCCTAGTTTCAGAGGAAGACCGATTGAAGACTACCTTTCGAACCAAGTGGGGTACTTTTGCTTATAAACGTATGCCTTTTGGGTTGATTAATGCAGGGGAAACCTTCCAAAGGGCCATGGACCTAGACTTTTGGGGATTGATTAACAAGTGTGCAGTATTATGTTTGGACAACGTGACTATGTATTCAAATAACAGAGAATACCACATCCAACATCTAACCCAGATTTTTGAAAGGTGTAGGAAATATGGAATATCTTTGAACCCTAAGAAAACTGTCTTTATTGTAGAAGAAGGGAAACTACTAGGTCATAGTATATCTCAAGAAGGAATTTGTATAGACCCCGAACAAATAAAGGCAATATGTCATCTTCCCATTCCCCATAACAAAAGGGCTATGCAATCCTTCTTTGGAAAAATTAACTTTATGAGGAAGTTCAAGCCCGATTTTACTGAAACTGTCAAACCCTTAAAAAAAATGATTCGCAGGGATGCAGAGTTTAAATGGGATGATGAGCGAAAAGATGCCTTCAACAATATCAATATTGCAATCTCTCAAGCTTCGGTGCTGCGAAGTCCCGATTTTAGTAAATATTTTTTTCTCTATACTTTCGCCTTCGACTAGTCCTTGGCTGTCGTATTGACCCAGAAATATGATGACAACAATGAGGCACCGATATCATTTATGAGAACTAATATCCAGGGAGCGGAACTGAACTACCCTGCTATAGACAAACAAGATTATGTGATATACAAAGCAGTGAAACATTTCATATCTTACATCCTGAAAAATCACACCAAAGTCATCGTGCCTAATCCCGCAGTCCGATCCCTATTCACTCAACAAGAGATGGGAGAGAGAAAGGGAAATTGGATGGTAGTTGTCCAAGAATTTGATCTAGATATAAAACATGGAAAATTAGTTAAGGGACAAGGATTGTGTAAACTTGCCGCAAAAGCCCAAGATCTAATAAATGAATACCCCGGGTGGGAGAATGAATTAGCATTATGGTGCAGTGAAGATTTATACATTCCCCCAAAGCAAGAATATTGGTATGGAAACTTGATTTACCTCCTCCATCATGGGAATTTCCCAGAAAACCTAAACCCTAAGGAAAAGAGAGCTCTTAGGCTAAAATTTGCACAATATCGCCTCATAAATTCAGTACTTTTCTACATGAATTACGATGGAGTAATCCTAAGATGTCTCGAACACGAATATGAAAAAAAGGTTATGAGGGAGCTCCATGATGGTATTGAAGGTGGACACTTTGTAGGAGAAAACACGACTCATAAAATATTTAGGGTTGGTTATTATTGGCCCACTTTGTTCAGGGATGCCCACGCTTATGCCAGGAAATGTAAAACTTGTCAAGTAAGCGTCGGTAGGGAAAAGAGAGAAGCCATTCCACTCTAGTCAGTTACTATATCCATACCATTCGAGCAGTGAGGAATAGACGTCATACGAGAAATTACTCCCAATTATTTGAAACAACATAAATATATCTTGACTGCAATAGACTATTTTACAAGATGGACGGAGGCTATCCCTCTCATACACATTAATGAAAATGTAGTAATCCAATTTCTAGAACAATAGCTAATAACGAGGTTTGGACTACCCTCCATCCTCATTTTTGACAATGTTGCCTACTTTTCTTTCATACGCTTGAACGAATTCTTTCTTGACAAAGGAATCATAATAAGATATTCTGCAAACTATTTTCTGAAAGAGAATGGGGTAGCAAAGTCAACTAAAAAAAACTTGTTAAGAATATTGAAAAAGACAATTGTTGAAAATCAAAGGAAATGGAATAATTCACTCCATAATGTCATATGAGATGATAGAGTAATGCCTAAATAAGCCATAGGAAACCCTCCATACTTTCTGGTATATGGGCAAGAAGCCATTATGCCAAATGGATTGTATCTTCCATCTTTACAACTCACCCAGGCATCAAGTGGTCAGCCCTCATCTGCGTTACAACAAAGGATTGATACCCTTCTCTTGTTGGACGAAGAAAGAGAAAAGGCCAAAGATAAGTTCACCGCTCATCAACAGACCATTAAAATATGGTTTGACAAGCATAAGGCCAGAGAAAAAAGTTTTGAAGTAGGGGACCTAGTTTTGAAATGGGATAAAGCAATGAGTCTAAAGGAAAACACTCCAAATTTTAAAATATTTTTCTCGGACCTTTCCAGGTATCCAAGAAAATTGGGGCAGGCACAGATCGGTTGCAGAATCTGAGGGGGGAACCCGACACCCTCCCAGTGAATCGCCAAGCCTTAAAACAATACTTCTTATATATATATGTGTGTGTGTGTGTGTGTGTGTGTGTGTGTGTGTGTGTGTGTGTCTTTTTATGTTTTCTTTTGGCATATATTTTGAGCAGGATAAATGTGTAGGTTTAGGGTAGGCCGATTGCGAATTCGTTTTATTTTTGTCTTTTCTTTTGCTTAGTGTTTTCCTGTAATTAAGTTGTGTTTTGTAAAGTAGTGGCCGACGTTAATAAATATGGTGAAGAAAAATCTGCTCCTAACTTACGCTTATGTGCAACATAAGAGGCGTTGGGCAAATACAAATTTCTTCAAGGATATTTATATCTTGTCTTTGCAAAACGTACAACCTTGGTAAGTGATGAAATATTCTCCTAGTGGTCTAGTAAAGCCCAAAGGTAGAGATGGATAGTTTGAAAGGATCACATGTACCTCCAAACATAGCTAGGAAGAATTTCACCCTAATAGTTTCGCCTTGCAGATAACAAACGTCCTCCTCTCCGACACACTCGTGTAATTTCTACCAAAAGAAAATGAATTTTATTAAAAGGAGTGAAAATTCGGAGAGGGTATGTAGATAACTCTGTCAGGGATATGGATGCTCGCTGGCAGTGGAGCAAGGTCTATGATGTTAGGGTGACTCTGTCGGGGATACGGACGCTCATTGGCAGTGGAGCAACACCGTAGTGAGGGAATAATGATAATTGAAAATGGGCTCAAGCCAGTGAATTCCTTACCCAAATCTTGTCGCAGAGGGACATGGGTCATGGTCAAGAGGAACAAAGGTGGGAAAAGGGTTGAACTCCATGGGAGGATCCAGATTCACGAACCCGGGAAGTTGTGTATGCATGGATAGGAAATACTCTATTGAAAGAAAAGCCAGTTAGTTTCTCAACCATCTTATGCACAAGCTAAGCCTGAAGGAAGGGGAATATATTATGTTTTCACCCAGAGAATCTCTATTTGTTGAACACTCAACACACCCTAAAAACGTTGTGAAAAAATTTCTCTTTTGGGTACCACTTTGCCTTTTTTCTTTCTTTCTGAATTGAGTCCATTATGTAGGGATCATTAAGCTTCTTTTTTTCATTTTTTATCATTGATCACATTCGGATTGACTTGGAACTGTTAAATAGATTAACTTCTTCCTAAAAAGAACACTTGGAATTTTATCTAAGTATACACAGCTAGAATTCTAAGTCATGCACCCATTATCGGCATTGGCATGATCTGTGTAGTAAATCGATCAAACGACAATGATAAGCATCGATCACTGATCACCGATGTATCATCATCATCGGGAGAATGGAAGAGGAAAACGCTAATAATCGACACAAAAAAAGAACCTTTGATCGTTGATCGTCGATACATTCGAGGTCGGCTATATCCGAAGGGAACCTTAAAATGGTGGAAAATCTTTACTTTGAAACAACGTCGAGTGTCGATCACCAATCGGTAATACGTTATCAACATCGGTGAACTTCGAGGGATAAAAGAACTAAACATAGAAACTCGTTGATCGTTGATCCTCGACATATTGTCGGGATCGACAGGATAGGATGAGATTCCTAAAGCCATGTCTAAAGAAAATCCTCGATTCCAAAGAAACTTTTAACGAAAGAACCAAAATCAAACGTCACGTGTCATGATCACCCTTCCAGGCCAACATTTCCACATCATCATTGTACGACAGCCCGGTTCAACATCAGAGCTTTCGTTAAAAGAGGTATTAACGAACGTTGTCTAAGAAAATTGCCTAAGTCGATCCACTTGTTTAAATGATCGAATGATAAGGCATCGACGGTAGGATGGGACATATTCGGTGAATATTAAGATCGGATTTGGTTATATAATAGGCCAATCAATGTGTTGATTAACACACATTACTAACCCGCACACTGACCAAATAATAGGATTTTGAAACCATCGATGAACTGCGTAGCACCCCCTCCTGCGCCACCAGCCTATGATCGCATTTAATCCCGAGCATGATTCGGATTTTGGTGATGGATTGTGCAGATCGCATTGACACCATGGATTCAAGAACTGATGCGACAAGGTAAGCATGCTCCATGTTTAAATTATAAAGATATATTTTTAACGCAGTATTCAGTACCCAAACCTTTCATTACCAGAGCAGTCAAAGGAGAGAGAAATCATTTCAGAAGCTCACGGTCTATTTTCAGAATTCTAAAATAGGTTAATTTTGTGCAAAGGAGAGGTATGAACCATCTATATTATTTAAGTCATTCGCAACTTTTTATTTTTCATTATTATTTTTGCATGTTGATATCTCACTTTGTTCTTTATGCATGAAAATGCCTCTGAGGAAGACAATGACTAGGCACTCACCAAGAGCACCAAAATTGAAAGAAGCAGAGGTCGACGAAGGATCTTCTCCTAGCATTGTGAGGCAGTTGGAGTTTTATACTAAAGCGAAGGCAATCATCATAATGTCTACTAAGAAGTAATTTTCCCATCCCCCTGCATTTGGTGACAACCAGGCCGGAAGCATGTTGGAAACTGAGTTTCTCGACCAATCGGGAATTCAACATAAGATGGACAGTTCCAAGGAGGAGTTGGGCTCTGGTGAACAGGAAGAAGAAAAGAAACAATAAGAAATTGACCCCTCAAGATACAATCCTCCAGTAAATGTTGATCATTTTCCCCTCTCCTCATCTAAAGATGAAACTCCACCAGCCGACGAACCCCAGCAGGAGGCCGAGTCACCAGGACATACATAATCTCCCCCTGCTAAAGAACTACAAGAGACAGATATAGAATAAATATATATGACAAGAATCCTAGGAAACACTCTGACCTGGGGAGACCAATAGATTCATGAGTCAGTGGATGAGGTAGCTGACATACAAGCGATCACTTATGATAGAAAGAGGAAGGTTGTGATTAGAAGGACAACCAAGAAAAGGAGGCCCATGCTTGATAGCAAACTCCTTGTTACCACAAAAGAAACACTTATCAACACAGAAAATGCTAAGACTACTGAACTGATCGGGGTGGGGATGGATATAACTAATGCACGCTGGATAGAGTGAAAAGGGATGAAAAGGAATTAGCAACTGCAAAGAAGGAGATGGATCATCTATGTCATTTAGTGAAGTATTATCAAGATTTGACGTAGGCAGTAGTATTCCTGAGAAGTGAGTTTAGAGACACATATGCACAGTTCACAAACGAACAAAACCTCTTCTCCACATGCATCGTCGATTTCCAGGAGGATACTCTCATGGGGATGGAAACTTGTAAAGATGTGCAGAGGTGGTATGAAAAACCATATCAGGACTTAGAGCGGATTGACTATATCAATGCGGTACAAAAAGGCAGAGACTCGAAAGAACAAGACATCCGAGTACTAATGGATAGAAACATCGTTCAAATTAGGAAGGCAGTTGAATATTGGGTGAGCATGGTCCATGAACCTCAGCAGAAGATATAGGAAAGGTGGAGAGAATGAAAGAAAAGTTGGGAGAAGATCAATCAGGAGATGGAAAACATTGGCCTACCAAAATTTGTCCCACCAGAAAATTTTGTTTATTTGCATGACATTGTCAAATGGCATGCAGAGAAAGACTTGACATGGGAGGCAAAGATCTCATAGATTTCAAGTATGAATCTAGGTCAAGTAAAGAAGTTCATGGATCACTCAATTAAATCCCTCGCAGTTCTCCGGTGCTTAAGTGTCAATATCATCAAGTATAGAGAATGAGCAGTGGAGATAAAGGAAGTCTTCTCCACACCAATGGATCAACATAGGTTTCCCTATGAAAACGCATGCGAAGACCTTTTCTTTAAATGGGCGAAGTATGAGAGAAATCATCCACTACAGTAAAAAATCGGATGATCTCAAGAGACCGAGGAGATAAAGTTTGCCACATGTCAATTTTTTTTTACTTAACACAGCTTTTAGTAGTTATTTTTAGCTTAGTGATCCTTTATAAATAAGGATATCGACCTTGTGCAAATGGTTGATGGTTTTGGGAAAGACCCTCTTTTTTGGATAATTGTAAAATAATTATTTCTGTGCAAATTGAATTAAGAAGTTTTGTTTAGAGCTAGAGACAAATTTTATTTTCATCAAAAGCGTTATGTGATTGGATTGAGGAGGGACTACTTTCATCTTTGAATTTAGTAGTTGATGTTGTAACAGGTAAGAGTTTCTGAATTTATTGATAAGCTATCTTTTCAATACTTTAAACAGTTCTTTTGTTCTAAATGATGAAAAGCAAATCGTTGTGTTAATATGTGATTAATGGTAGAGATAAGAAAACTATTTTTCTTGCACTTATCTTTATTACATGTGTATTTTATTTCCATAATTGTTATCTTAGATGGTGCTGAAATACAACCAAGTTAATGTATTACTAGACTTGTAATAGGTGTGTATATCGTTTTTTGCACGCCAGAGCATGAGGGTTATCCCAAGCTCAAAATTATTTAGTAGTTAATAATTTACTCTATCAGTTGGTTTATACCATGACCCTTATTTTATCGAACTTATCTAATAATAGAAAGGACAAAAAGAGAATCGTTTAACCTTAAGGAGGAACTTTCACATAAATATACCATGTCAATCACTAGTAAATCCCATCGATAAATTGGCCAGATCAAAAGATCTGGAGAGCCATTCCACTCATCAAACACTCCAGAGTCTAATTGGGCCTCTAAGGCGAGTTTGGTTCCTACTGTTGAGTTCTAAACTGGAGCATAGAAGACGCGAAGCCCAAACTGGAGCAAAAGAGGGTCGTGGGATTGGTGTTGGTTGGAAAGAAACTGGTGCTGGAAGGAGAGGGAATCGAGGGATAGTGTATTTGTAAAGGGACTCTCTTGCACAGAGGAAATCAAGCTAGGAAAGCATCTGATAAACCCTGTGGAGGCCCTGAGCTTAGTGGGGAAGAAGGGAGAATTATATTATTTCCAGACAAGTGGAGTTTTGAAGACAAAGGAATTGTTTGTTATTGGTTTAATAGATCAGAGATCTGTCCTTGACCAGAGAAAGGAGGTCGTGAGCTTGATGTTGAGGAAGCATATGACAAAACTCACAAAGATGGTGACAAAGGGAGGATATATCAGAGATGAAGGTCGTGAGGTTGATTCTAAGGAAGCATCTGATAAATCTCATAGAGGCGGTGACAGAGAGAGGATCTCGAATAATTTGCAGAAGACCTGAGGAACATAGAGAATTTTTCCCTAGTGAAATCATGGCTTGGCACAGGGGTGGCCGGAGTGCTAAGAGTGAATGCCTATGAGCCTACGGTTTGGTGGAAAGGAGAACACCCACAGTCAGTTGGTTGGATGCATCTTGTAATAGATAAGTATTGCATATACCCTGTGTACTTGAACTGAAATGCAATGGTTGAATGTCTAAAACTATGTTTAAATGTGCCTCACCTGAAATTGATGGTAATAATGCTTATTTTTATTTTGTAAATTGTTTCATTTGAATGGTTGTAATATGACATGTTTTGGTCACTGTGTTGGGTGGGAAAATGCCCAAAGGGATTGCTCGGGGATCAATTTTGCAAATATAGATTTGAGACCGACTCTACATAAGTGTCCGGGTTTTGTAGATCCCTCGAATTTCCTTTCACTGTTATAGAACTTGAGTTCTATGAATGGAAGGCGCTTCCTTAAATCCATTTTCATGTCCAAGTGACCTCAAGCTCGATTCCATGGCATTAACTAAATCTTGGTTAAGACTTATGAGTGTAGCCTCTGGAGCTTGACACAGTTTCATAGGACTAGGACCATGGAACCCTTCGCTAGACTAAAAAAGGAGCTAATTTGTTTAGACTTGGGGACTCTGGGAGTCCAGAGCTCTCAGGTGAATGAAATTTTCAATGTCCTAAATGCGTCGAAGATGACCTATAGGACTAGTAACTTGACAGCGGACCGATAGTTGGTCGTAATTTACCATTTATCATGGGATTTGTCCCCTTGTTAAACCCCAATAAACTTCTCTGTCACAAGGTAGTGTGATTCATCGATCTAAGAACCTTCGGGACCCTTTCTGACCATAGGATGTGAACCATGGTCATTTGACATTGACCAACTATGGGAGAAAAAGGTGTTAAAAAACTAGAAACCCTGAACGTTGAACTCGCGAGTTAACGTGAGCAATTGATCTAAGGAATCTCTTGGGAACCTCTCCTGACCATTCGATCAATTAGTGAAAGGATAGTGTAAATCATTCTGGTGAATTCCTACTCTGAGAGGTTTAACCTATTGGTGAATGATAATATCGTCGAAGCGTTGAAGGAAGGAGTGATGTGGCATGCTGACCTAGGGTGACGTGGACCCATAGTAGGTGCGCGACGTGTCACCCCAATTCATGACTTTCATAGACCTTACATGTCAAATGGACCTTGACAAGTGTCACCAATTGATTGGGCCACATGTCATCCTTGTCTTCTGCCAAATGTATTCCTCCTAGATCATGGCTACTTGATATAACAGTTGATGGGATTCCGGTACTTCGTAACTCGAGGAGTTCATGGTGGAATGTAACCTAGGCATTGACCCGAAGGTTGGATGGATTACATATAAATTGAGATTAATTCCACCCATGGTTAACCTTTTAATAAGTTCAAAACCCCTTTGGGACTCTGGAGTTCCGGACTTCGGGATAACTGGGATGTTGGAATCTTGGGCTAAAATGGCCGAAGTCCCGAACCTACCTGTCCCTATTCCATTATTTAATGTGCGGTCATGTGTAAGTGAGAACCCTTCAGGAGACAGGAGATTTGGGACTCTGGATGTTTTGGGTGATGGAACGAACAAAAAAAGGGGCCAAAGTCCCGAACCTACCTCCCCTCTTTCTAGTTTTATAATATTATTACACATAAGTAATTATATAAGTGGGACCCTCCCCGTAGCTCTGACATTCGGGAGATTTGGGTACCTTCACAAGAGTATGGTGAGGCAGTTTCTCCGAAGTCTAGTGACTGAGGTATCTATCAAAATTAATGATCCTAAGTACCACTTTGGTGTTCTTTATTATATCATAAGAATAAATTATAATTAATTGGGATTAAATACATGATTTAATGATTAGAAAAGAATGGGATTTTAAAATGGTAATGATTAATTAAATTAATAGACCTATGAGAGCTAGACAAGTGTCAACCCCTGGTTGAGAGAGGCATTGTATGCTAGGTTTAGGTAGCATTCCAGGTCATAGGGAATCACGTGGATGCCACATGGCGATGAGAGACCCTAGTCGGTAAAGGCCTAAATAACTTTGAAGGACCATAACTTTCGGTCTAGATCTCGGATCTGGACAAATGTACAGTCATTGGAAATACCTTGTCGAATCGAAGACGATGTAATCCTAGCCACAAGGACTCGAGATGAGTGAGAAAAGAATTTTTTTTATGCCCCATCCCTTAAAAAGGTACTTACGGGACACGTGTGTTACATAAGACAAAAACTTCATTGATTGATATTTCATCCATTGTTCCATACAAAGAGTCATCACACAAATATACTTAGACACTGAGCTCTGTCTGTAATTATTTTATGTCTTTCTTATCAGCACATTTCATTATTGCATTGATAGAATAATTTTCTTTTCATTCATCCTTTTAACTCACATTCTGAATTAACCCTTGTTGGCCTTGAAAATTGGTTGACTAAAACATAGTGTGTTTGTAGGTAGACACACTTTGACAGTCAATGATTTACTTGTAATATGATTTCCTACCATAGACAGTCAAGTATGAGTGATCATGACCAAAAGAACCAATTCTTGTTTGTGAGGATGGCATTTTACTACTTTGATTTTAGTAGAAGTTTATAGACAATTTCAAGACTAGTTATACACATATTGTGCCCGTGTCTCATAATTTTACCTACGTGGATTGATAGAAAATGTTGAGGAATATATACCATTAGATCAGCCCAACAATTCTCATGTTGCAACTGTTCTGCAATAACAAAGACTTAGTCAGTTGTTTGGCACGATTTGTTCCACCCGCACTATATCTATGTTTCTCCTACACGTTTCATTTGTTCCATTGTTCTCTTGGTGTCTCATGGATGTATGCTTAAAAATGACTAAGTGTTAAAGCATTTAATGAATGTCTAAGTATACAAGAGTTTCACTAGAGCACCCTAGAGTAGTAGTGTGACTTGTCGGTATCCTAGAACAAAGTATGGGTATGCTCTAGGTGAATAGGCTTAGTCTGGATGAAGTAACCTTGGTGTTGCCAAGTAGCCAGCCATGAAACTTTGCACTGTTGCATGCCCTCAAGAGGTTCATGATCGCAAGGCATGTTCTAGGGACATGACAGATGGTATCAAAGTGGATTCATTGCATATTTTGGAGAAGGTTTTTGGATATCTTCACCACCATATCAATGATAGATGCTATTCTAGTGGATTCGTTGTAGATTTTGGAAAAGGGTTTGGGAGCTCTTCACCAAGGGTCTCAACAATAGATGATATCAAAGAAAATTTGAAGGAATTTTGTTGCAAAGGTAGTTCAATGGGAATGTTTGTAGACTTGGTGAAAAGTTTAGTGAAACAAACTTGTTCATCACAAAATTTGCATCATACTCACAATAGAGGTTAGGTTGATGGTGTGATGAGAAGGTTGAGCTAGGCACACACCTTGTGTAGACCGAGAGCTTATTTGTGGTGAAATGAAGAACTTGGATAGGGTGGGTGATCACAGAACTCATCATAGAGTTCATCGCAAAACTTGTTGCAGACTTGATCGCAGAGGTAGAATTGGTTGGTTTTATTCGTGATGAAAGTTAGTGTCGGACCTGCTTTTCACACCTAGGAGAGACCAAGTGTTGAGTTTTTTAGGTGAACTGAGCACTTGTGCAAGGAATATGAACGTATGATTCATTGCATGACTTATTGTATATATAACTGAAGAAGTGATCACAGAAGAGAAACACAGTGGGTGATCACGGAAGTGATTGTGAAGGGGAACAATTTTGGGTTGTAGCGAGGTGAAGCACTTGGGTGCATTGGACTACCTGGGGTGACTTAGAGAAGCTCCACAATAGGTAGTTGGTTGGCCACATTTCCATCATGATATCTTCAAATGATGCATCACCGAGAATAACATTTGAGTTGAGATGGGTTGTTGTACGATGGGAAAAATGCAACCTTTGGACGAGGTGACTCTTTGCAGAGTTACAACACTCAATTAGCAGCGATATGACTTGGAAGTTGGGCGGTGGGTGCATGGTACCTTGAAGAGAAAGTAGTCAAGGTGCGGAGATGGAATACATTGGAGATGAGTTCAGCTAGTTGCATGCGAAGTTTGGGACTTATAATAATTTTTGAAGTGGACGAATGGATTCAACCTTGTGTCACAACGGATGGTAGTTAAGGTGTTTTCATGAAGAGAGTCGACTGCTTGGGCAAGAGGAGGCATGGGACAAGAGGATTAGATCATGGTTGCAACGAACATTGCCATTGGAAAGGTATGGATGGATTGAGTTCTTGAATTTTCCACTTGTTGCAATGAGTTCTTTGAAGGGAATACAAATGACTTGGTGGTTCAAGTGAATTATGTTTCCATGATGAAAACCGATAAACTTGAGGGTGAGCCAAGCGGTGCATATTTGAAGAATTATTGCAGTCGTTTGGAACGAATTGGTTGAGTGAACGTACAAAAGATATTGGGATGACCTAGATGGATGAGTCTTGTGGTGGACTTAGTAATATTTGGATGCAATCATGGAGGTGGCTTAGGGAAGTTGCCTAACACTTTGATGAGTTGTGTTGGACCTGTCGGTTTGGTGAAGTGGGAAGTGAATTTTTTTCGTGGTGACTTAAGAGGATGGGTGAGGCACCCTGGTGTTTGTTTCCTTATATGTTTTCATTGGTTCATGCGATGACTTGATATTCATGAAGACAATGCCAAAGTTTGGACGCTTGCAAGAGGGAAAGGCAGTTTCTTTCCAAGAGATGGATGGAGTCAACAAATAATTCGACCAAGAATTGTTGGAAATCAACCTAAATGGGTATAATGAAAACCAAGTGACTTGGGTGGTGTTTTCTCGACTTTGGTATGTTACATTGGATGAGTTAGAGAACACCTTGGTGACTTGTGGATGAGTGTGCAATGACTTATATAATCGGTGGAGGTCATTTTTTGAGGTTGGTAGAGTGTTCGTTCAGACATGCCTAAGGCATGGGAAGTTCTTAAGGTGACTCATTCTACTTGGAGTGCTTTGGACAGTTTGTTTGGGACATTTAGGGAGTGTAGGCATGTTGGCCACACTCATCGCAGATGTTGAGTTGCATTGAGATGAATTGATGAAAGGGAGGTGAGTTGGGGGCTTGCCTTTGTTTGGAGGATTTTTCGAACATAAAGTTTTTGCGTGCATTTCATCATGTAGATTGGATAAATATGCCACGAGGAGGACAGTGGAGTCAAGTTGTCAGGAATGACTTTTCTTTGGGGTGACTTCATAGTGCAACAAGGTGAGGGAAGACCTTTCCTTGGTCTGAAATTGTTGTGCAGAAGGACCAATTTGTGGAAGGAAGTGACAAGTTTGTGCATGAGGGTGTGTAGACTCAAGGAATGTGACAGTTGGACCGGCTATTCAAATAGTTCATGATTTGGGAAAGAACAAAAACATGACAAGGGGGTCAAGAGTAAGGACACACCAATAGGTTTGAAGTGAAACACTTATACATTATGGAGGATCTCCTTGATGAATATCAGATGATGGAAACAATGATGAGGAAAGGATGAACAATTTCCTTAGCTTTGGATTTGGAAAGAGTGATGAAGATGTGACAAAAAATACTAATTTAATGCATGAGGAAGTTCAAGATCATGAGTTGGGTGTGACGGTTAGACTAGCTACCCGATCAATCCAAACATGGGGGAATTCAGTGTGCGGAGACATGACAGAACTTGTTGAAGTATGGGTGCACCAGAAAGATCACAAGAGTTCAAAACTTAGGGAAAAATTTGAAGTGAAGTGGGCATCGATCAACTATAGCAGGAAACAACAATAGCAGTGAAATTGAATAACAACAAGGCAACAACATCACAATGAGACAGTGCAACAAAGTTGAGTGACTTTCATCCTTGGATTTGGATGAAACGACCTCATGGAATCATACAACAAATCATGCAAAGTTGGGTGCAATACAATTTGGTTTGTGGAAACTTAGGGTTTCCACTTCATAGGAAAACTTGAGTTTTCTACTTTGGCAAAATTTGGGGTTTCAGGCTGGCACAAAACTTGGGGTTTCCAACAAACTTAGTTGCAAC
>ML852856.1:25964-36872 GCA_009831015.1 Picea engelmannii | reverse complement strand
TATTCCATATCATAACAATACATTAGAAACATGAAGATGAAAAGGAAACAATAGTTAGATAATTATTAAAACTTTGAAAAGTTAAAGAGAGTTGGCTCTCCACTTTAGAGCCAATCCTTCAACCCTTAGTGACTTCCAAAATGTTTGTCCTTTGCTACACAAGAAGAAATGAAGGTGAGAGCATCCAAAGAATGTTTGCAAATACTTTCCAAACTATCTAAGGAACTACCACATAACCAATAGCAATACTACTATCAATAATATTCAAGCAAACTACTTTGCTTAAATCTCCACTTACAATCTAGTGAATGCAAAACATGAAACAAAATGGAAATACATAACCTCAACCATACACAATGACACACCAAGAAGACTCTCAATGCACCAAAATTTCTCCAAAGCTTTCTTTATTATCCACCCAAATCTTATCACAAATACTTGTGGCAAATCTTGCACATGAGAGAGAGGGAGAAGATAGAAATTTTGGTATAATAGCATTGCTATGAGAATAGATGGGAGAATGAGGATGAGAGGGTCCAATTTATTGGAAAAGAGGAGGGAGCCCACTTGGATGGGCTCCAAGTGGCACCCATCTAATGGAAGAGGGTCTCATCAAGAGGGGCGCACTTTTTGGTCAAGAGAGTGATGGGATGGAGGAGGGGTGAGTTGGGAAGGGGGAAACCCCCTTTCCCTTTATCTAAAAGTCAAGTGGGGTCAAGTGGGGAACTTCCCTAAAGTTTTAGGGGTTCTCATGATGTATTTTATTGTTTATGAAATGTTAGCAAGAGGGGGGGGGCGCCCCTCTTCTAGGAAAATGTGGAAAGTGGGTTGTGGGTTAGGCTAAGGTGGGTTTTTTAAGTTGGAAAATGTTTTCCCAACTTAGGAAAGGCTATTGGGACACTTTTCCCACACTCTCTCACGACTTTCATGACTTTTACAAAATTTGGTTATTTTAATTAAGTCAATTACATGCTGATTTTTTACTGACTTTGACTAATCTTGGACAAAGGCCTAACAAAACTTGTTCAAATGAGCTAAGACTTGGTCCAAGGGTGTAGGGGTGTATGAATCATTTGATTTGAGTACTCATACCCCTATACAAAATACCCAAGGACCACTTTTTCACATTTTACATCGAAAATAATTAAAAAACCTCAGTTTGCGGGAATTTTAATTATTTAAAAAATCCTATCAAAACTTAATGGAATTCCGCGAGACTCAAGGACATGTCTAACATGATCATTTACAACATTCTTAGACCTTAGTTACATAGGTCTCGTCCACTAGAACGCCTTTCACTACTTTGGAGAAATTATTGTGAGGAGTGAAAAACTCATGGGAAATTAATAAGGCTGAAAAGCCAAATTAATAACCTGAGGATAAAAAACACTCAGTGAAAGGAAATCTCCTAATGAAGAAATCCTAATGCAACTGACTTAAACTATGATCCATGTAGACTTATTACATTATTATCCCAAGCAGGGGAGCGGAAATTCCAATTACAACAAAATGTTGAAGGCCAAAACTGCCTTGTAGAATCAATAAGTCTTCAACTTGGTAGCACCATCAGGTGCATATCTTCATGGTATATGGAGTTGACCCCCTAGTTGAATAGGTGGTCAACAATGCCCATAAGTGCATTGGAAGATCTTGATCATGGATCATAGTCTTTACTATTTCCAGTATAGTTTTGTTCTTTCTTTCTGCTACACCATTTTGTTGAGGATTGTAGGGAGTGGTGAGCTCCCTCTTGATCCCAGCATCTTTGCAAAAGTTTGCAAACTCTTTTGAGGTGTATTCTCCTCCATTACCTGACCTGAGTATCTTGATCTTTGTTTTAGAAAGATTCTCTATCAAGGCTTTGAATTCCTTGAATTTACTGAACACTTCATGTTTAGATTTCAAAAAGTAAACCCAGGTTTTGCGAGAATAGTCATCAATAAAATACACATAGTATACATACCCACTGATGAAGGTTGATGGCATTGGGCCATGTTATCGCGCAGTTTGTAGTAAGGATAAAGGATAGATGTAAAGAGGCAAACTGGCGTAACTGAACCAATCCCACCCAATGTCACCTCGATGGGAAGGTTCTTTTTGTTTAGGGAGATAAGGCCCAGGGGAGACGTCCCCAATGACCTGGGGTTTTGAGAAGGCAAAGGATTGCAAGATAAAAGGTAAATTCCCCCCTCACAAGTCACCACCGAGCAGATAGTAACAGCCAATAAAGAGAAGTACAACCAAGAGATAGAAAGGCACCTGCCCGAGACAAAGCAACAAGACATAGATATATGCAAGCTTACTCGCTTGGTTAGTACTTCATAAAATCAATGACTATCTGATATAAAAGCAATTGAACAATAAGTATTGACGAAGTCAATGTTTATATAATAGCAACGATGTATAATATCACTTCTTCAATAAATGTTGAAAGAGTATGGCATTCAATGCAACAATTAACACTTCATTCAGGTAATGCCTTCTAACAACCATTCAATTGCTCATAAGTAAAACGATAATTGCACAATGATGATAATAGCAAAGGATGACGGCAGCAAATGAGTTAGTAGGGTTAATCCTATGCTAGGGTTAGAGTAGTTATGGTTTTGTTCAAAGTATTAAGAGTTGTTTTGAGATTACACAAAGGCTTAGATCGGTGCGTTCCTAGGATAAATGGAGTCAAAAGGAGGATGCAGAGGTTGAAGGATCAAGGAAGATAGTAAGACTAAGGACGGGAGGGTCAAGCCTTGAAGTTTTTCTATGGCAAGGCCTCAAGGACAAAACCCTAGGGGAGAGAGGCTCACTTTGGTGTAGGGGAACTAGGCCTCGGTGCTCTCTCCTCCTTCCTTAGGTCAATGGAAAAAACGGCTAGCTCAAAAAGTGGCATAAAACTAAGACAAGAGGTTTTGCAGGCAACGTATTGCTAAAGCAAGGCTTTACCTGCAAACCCTAGGAAAACGGCTTGTTATCCCCCACTTTCAGGGATAACTAGGAGATCATGTCTCGAGGCCCACAGGTCCTAGACATGGAGTACCGAGAGCAGGATTGACTTTTGCATGGCCCTGGAGGGCCCACCTTTTCTTTCTTCTAGCATCTTTGTCTTGTCAACAACAGCAGCATCCATCACCATCGGCTTGGTCCTGTGTCAGAGATGGTTCTTGTTGCATGAGGTAATTAGTCCAGGTATCATGGTATGTGTCCCTTTGATCATCAAAACTATTGAATGCGTGCATCAAATTCCTTTTATTTCTATCGGTTGCTTGGATCTTACACTTGCACACTTGACCATGTTTGGGGGGATTGACAAGGTGCCCTAGTAAGCCTATGTCTGTAGGTTTTGGTTTGCCACTGGGGGGATTTCTGAAAAGCCATCGTCCGCTCCCATCATAGAACCACTATTTTATCTTGTTTCCCGCTCACTTATCCCATTCCACTTGTCTAGGCACTGGGTTGACCTATTTTCAGGATTGCACCTTATCTCGTGGCAAGAAGGGGTTAAAGCCCCAAAAAGTAAAAGCAAGCTGGTAAAAGATAAAAGCCTAAGAATAAAACCTCGAGATGCTTCGCCCAGGGATCCCCGAGAAAGCAATAAAAGGCTTCTCAGCAAGAAACAAGAGGGACACAGAAAAATAACAAAACAAGACCTAACCAAAGGATAGGGGGTCTCATCACAAGCTAGCCTATTAGGACCATGGGTACGTAGCAGTATGACATTGCCACCAGTTGGTTACCACGCCAGGACAGTGTCTCTTGGTTGCATGGCCAAGGGAAAGGGGGTCTCATCACGAGCCAGTCTTCTCATTTCTGTGAAAGTACTTGTGGGTAACGCTGTCAGCATGCCAGGGCAGTCTCCCCTGATTAGCCCTTGAACAAAAAAAGGAAAAGCAATAAAAGATAAAAGAATGAAAAGAAAAAGAATAAAAGGCAAGAATGGGCTTGGAAAGAATGCATCCAGCACAGGTACAGCTCGCCTTCTAACAAAGGCACCCACATGTAACATTTCTTGCATCCTTGGCCCTCATTGCACCCAGATGTTTGGACATCCCCTGACCACATCACCCACTTACATAGCTTGGATGAGGTCTCTTCTAGGAACTTTCCTTTTCCAGTGGACACTAGCCCAATACGACGCCTTGTCTTTTTCTCCAGACTTGTATTGTAGGCTTGTGTAACGTCTTTGAGCTATTAACTGATGTATTAGAGATTTTATGCACATGTTTAATAATATTTATAATGAGATGTGATTGGCATTGCTATGATCCCTGTGACTGATGAGCGCATGGAGGGCGTAGCTTTTGATGTGCAGGACCATGCCCGACGAACAAGTGCCATTTGGACCGGTACACATGGGGAGATGATCAGTTCGGACCTCCATGGGATTGAAGAGCCCATCAGATGGAGGTTGAGACCCCATCATGGGGCAGAGACAGGACAATGATGGATCAGAGGCTTTGACCCAGAGAAGAAGAGGGCGTTCCACCAGAGGCAACCCGGCAGAGCTTGACCTAGGGGGATTGGTCCTTTTTCAGTGGAACATTGGCCTTGGAAGGCCTAGGACGTCACCCATCATGACCATAACGTCACCCAACATTATGGACGTCTTGGGAGGCAGACTGGGCAGTATTGGCACGTGTGGCGGGTTGGAGAAGCCCAAGGAGGGCTAACGTTTTGCCCCAGAATGCTCCATTTGCCCTAGAAGGGGCTAACGTCTCCCTTAGAGGGGCTTGTTATCTCTTTTCAGCTTGATTAGGGTTTTAATTTGACAATTTTATGTAAAACAGTATGATTTTAGTATTTTGGCCTTGTCGGCCTTTTACATGACCTAAAATGTAAATTTAGGTCATGATACTATATAAATGAAGGATTTTCACCTTCATCTTTTCAACACAACTGACTCACTCCTTAAGGAGGCTTCAAAATTTGCGCCCTCTCTTGGGTTATTGGCTGATTTAGTGATGCACACTTGTTGAAGGAGGATTTTCTTGGCATAATTTGGCATTTCTCTTAATGGAAGGTGTTACAACTAGGGTTTGCAATGCTTTTTATTGGTGATATGTAACTATTTTTCTGCAAAACTTCTTGAATGAATGGTTGTAGTTTTATTTCTTGCATGTGTTATAATTTTGCTGAACAAAACCCTAGGTGAAAAGCACACAAGTAGGTCCTTCTCTCATGTCCCCATTGAGAGAATTTTCAGACATTGATTGAAGAAGGAGAGAGCCTAGTCGTAGCTACACTCTCTTTTTCTCTTCATTTTTGCTAGTTGTACCTTTCATAAGCTGAGAAGAAGGAGACGCCTTAAGCCTAGGTTTTCTACACTTTGGGTCGATTTTTCTAGTGTTTGTTGATAGAGCCTTGCTGTAGCAACACTCTGCTTCATCAAACCTTCTTGTCTTGGTTTTATGTTTCATCTTCAGCTAGCTATGATTGCCACCGAGTTAAGGAAGGAGGAGAGAGCACCAAGGCCTAGTTCTCCTACACCAAGGTGAGCCTCTCTCGCCTAGGGTTTTGACTTTGAGGCCTTGCCTTAGCAACACCTCAAAGATTCTCCCTCCAGTCCTTAGCCGTTCTTACCTTTGTCTCCTTTAGCTCTTGCGTCCTTCACTATTTGACTCCATTAACCCTAAGGCACTGATCTAAAGACCTCTTGCGTTGAAGTGAACCTGATCAAAACTACTCTCAATACATTGAATGAAACCCTAACTACACTAACCCTAGTTTATAAACTAACCCTATTAACTAAAGTGTTGTCGTCATCTCTTGATATTAACACCTTTGTGCACCTAAACGTTTTTCTTTATAAGCAATTGAATGGTGATTAAAGGAATTAATTGAATGAAGCGTTGATTTATTACATTGAATGCCATATTGTTTCAGCATTTATTGATGAAGTGACATAATTTTCATGGCTATTTATAAACATTGACTTCGTCAATATTTATTATCAAATTGCTTATAAATGTATCAGATAGTCAATGATTTACATGAAGTACCAACCCATTGATCAAAGCTTGCATATATCAGTTTATTGTTGCTTTATCTCAGGCAGGTATATCTCTTTGGGGGTTTTACTTTATTAGCTGATTAGCCAGGACTATCTGCTCAGTGGTGACTTGTGAGGGGGGAATAATTACTTTATCCTGTAATCCTTTGCCTTCTCAAAACCACAGGTCACCAGGGACGTCTCCCCTGGGCCTCACCTCCCTAAAGAGAAAGAACCATCCCATTATGGTGACATTGGATGGTATTGGTTCCTGTTATGCCAATTTGACCTTCAAACCTCAAGCCTTTTTATCCTTGCTACAAACTCTGCGATAACACGGCTCATCAAGGTGTAGGGGAACTAGGCCTCAATGTGTCTTTTCCTTCTTAGCCTGATAAGAAAAACGGCTAGCAAATGAAGAGGGAGAAAGAGTGTTGCTAAGGCAAGGCTCAATCTCTCTTCAATAAATGGCTCAAACTCTTGACGGGAACATGAGACAAGGACCTACAATGTGTGCTTGTCACCTAGGGTTTATTCAGCAAATCATAACAATAGATGCAAGAAATAACGATACAACCATTCAATTAAGAAGTTTTGCAGAAATTTACTTACATTTCACCAAGAAATAACATAGCAAACCCTAGTTGTTACACCTTCCACCAAGAGAAAAGTCAAAAAATGCCAATAGAATTCCAAAAATGCTTTCCTTCAACAGGTGTGCCTCACAATTTCAGCCAAGAACACCAAGTCTAGCGCAAATTTCAGACCTCACTAATGAGTGAGTGAGAGATGATCAAAAAATGAGAGTAAAAACCCTCAATTTATATTGTCCATGACCTAATTTCACATTTAGGTCATATAAAGGCCGACAAGGCCAAAATACTAAAAATAATATTTTTTTACATTAAATGTTCAAAATTAAACCCTAATCAAGCTAAAAAGAGACATCATGCCCCTTTTAGGGTGACATTAGCCCCTTCTAGGGCAAATGCAGCATCCTGGAGCAAAACGTTAGCCCTTCTTGAGCTTCTCCAACCTGCCTCACGTGCCAACACTGCCAAATCTGCCTCCCAAGACGTCCACAAGGCTGGATGACATCATGATCATCATGGGTGACGTCATGGGCCTTCCAGGGTCAACGTTCCAATGGAGAAGGCACAACCCCACTAGGTCAAGCTCTGCCAGGGTGCCTCTGGTGGAACGTCCTCCTCTTCTCCGGTGCAAAGCCTCTGACCATCTCTATCCTGTCACTACCCCCTGATGGGGTCTCAACATCCATCTAGTGGGCTCTTCAGCACCATGGAGGTTTGAACTGATCATCTCCCCATGTGTACCGGTCCAACATGATACATGTCCGGCGAGCATGATCATGCACATCAACAGCTACGCCCTCCATGGGCTCATAAGTCACAGGGATCATAGCAATGTCAATCACATCTCATCATCAATATTATTAAACATGTGCATAAAACCCCTATTATCCCAGTTAAAAGCTCAAAGACATTATACAAGCCTGCAATACAAGTTTGGGGAAAGTGACAGGGCGTCCTATTGGGCTAGTGTCCACTGGAAGAGGAAAGTTTCTGGAAGAGACCTCATCTGAGCCATGCAAGTGGGTGATGTGGTTAAGGGATGTCCAGGCAAGTGGGTGCAATGAGAGCAGAGGGTGCAAAGCTTTACCTGTGGGCGCCTTTGTAGAAGGCGAGTTGCACCTATCCTGGATGCAAATTTTTCCAAGCCCATTCATGCCTTTTATTATTTATTCTTCATTCTTTTATTCTTTATTGCTTTTTTTTCTTCAAGAGGCTAATCAGGGGACACTGCCCTGGCGTGGTGACCAGTGGTGGCAGTGTTACCACAAGTACTTTCACAGAGATGAGAAGGTTGGCTCGTGATGAGACCCCCTTTCCCTTAGCCATGCAACCAAGGGTCACTACCCTGGCGTGGTAACTAGCTGGTGGTAATGTCATACTGCTAGGTACCCATGGACCTAATAGGCTGGCTCGTGATGAGACCCCCCATCCTCTAACTAGGTCTTGTTTTATTATTTTACGGGTCCCTCTTGTTTCTTGCTGAGAAGCCTTTTATTTCTTTCTCGGGAATCCCTAGGAGAAGCATCTCGAGGCTTTATTCTAAGGCTTTTATCTTTTGCCAGCGTGCGTTTACCTTCTGGGCCTTTAGCCCCTTCTTCCCACTCAGTAAGGTGTAATCCTCAAATGATAGGTCAACCCAGTGCCCGGGCAAGTGTAATGGGATAGGTGAGCAGGATGCAAGATGAAAAAGTGGTGCTATGATGGGAGCGGACGATGGCTTTTCAGAAATCCCCCCAGTGGCAAACCAGAACCTAAGGACACAGGCTTACTAGGGCATCCTGTCAATCCCCCCAAACGTGGTCAAGCGGGCAAGTGTAAGATCCAAGCATGTGTTAGAAACAAAAGGAATTAAATGCACATATTCAAAGGTTTTGAAGATCAGAGTTACACATACCATGATACCCGGACTCATTACCTCATGGAGCAAGAACCATCTCTGACATAAGACCAAGCCGATGGTGATGGATGTTGTTGTTGTTGGCAAGGTAGAGGTGCTAAAAGGGAGAAAAGATGGGCCCTCAACGACCATGCTAAAAGTCGATCCGGCTCTCAGTACTCCATGTCTAGGACCTGTGGGCCTTGAGACATGATCTCCTAGTTATCCCTAAAAGTGGGGATAACATCTGGCTCCAACTCGGGGACATGTGCTCACCGTAGAGCGCATGAGAACCTCTGCATCTCTAGCATAACCTGCGTACCTGCTTGATCTCAATAGCAACTATTAGCAATCGGTTGGGGTGGTGATGCCACCCCAGCATATATATATATATATATAAGACTAAAATAAAACAATCATAAGTGTGAATGTGAAAGCAAACTAACATGCAATGCAAATGGTATAATACATGAATGCAAAAATGTCTACCTACTTACCTACACTTACCTGTTGGCTGGATGTTGGATGTAGTCAAACAACAAGTGTAACCAATCCAGTAATGTCCCACAATACCCGCCTTTGTGCTTCATCATAAGCCAAAATAGTGATAAGTTAAGCACAACAATACCATGAGTTAGAAAATGCATTGTATCTATGGAAGTTGTAAGGTCTAGCTCATGGAGGCGGGTGGGAGGGAAAAGGTGATGCCAAGACATACTCTCAGGAGAGTGCTCAATCCATCTCAGGAAAGGATCATGAAAAGTCAGAGGCTCAGAAGACCGACTCGAGGAATCTGGACGCTGGCTACCTTGAACGTTCTCACAAATTGAAGCTTGAGAAGGGATTAGCAAGAACTGAAAGGATGGCTGACATTTTTTGAAGGGGGAGCTGGAAAACTGAGGTAATAAGCCTTTTCTTGAGGTACTCAACTTTCCCCTAAAATCTAGAGTGAGGTTTTGTCTTAAAGGAGACTTGGGATAATGGACATGTTTCTGAACCACACCCTTAGTGACATAGTGAGTTAAAGTGATCAAAGGGAGGTGGAAAGTCTTATCACACGTATCCTGTTTCAAGGAAGTAACTTCCTCATCTTTATCAAGATCTGAGCACAACACTAGTTGATAACTTTCTTCGTAGAACAAATCCAAGTGCTCAGAGAAACAATCGTCAAAGTCGTCAAGGTATGACCTAAAAATAGTACGAGAGCATAGTATCAAGTCATCCTTGGATCTGAATAAAATTGGTAATCATTTATTGTTGCCAAATGTGAGAATTATTAGTAACTTCATGTGATAAAGGTAAAGGCAACTTTTGGAAATGACCCTCAATGTCGTAAATGGGATCCCCATCATATCCAATAACATCCTATTTGTGCTTCCCGACATGTATGAACTCATTAATATTATCAATAAAGTCATCATTTTCATCATAACATGAAGGGTTTAGAAAATCCAACACTTCTTCACTTTCCATATCATAAGATAGAGAATCTTTAAAAACTTGGAAAGGGAAGTAACTCACCTTCCTCACTTCTTCCTGTGCAGGAGCCTCAAGTACTCGGATATCTTCAAATGGAGGACTTGCCTATACATCTTCTAGTTTGTCCAGAAGCTCCATTTTGTAATGATCCCAAGCCAATTTTTTGCTTGAAACCACTAACTACCACTGTTATGTTTGTTGATTATCCGTTATGCAGGTTGTTGTTGATGTTTCGACCTTAGGGTTTGTTCCAGTTATTTAAATGGTGTTCATACAAGATCTACTCAACACATGCAATATCACAAGAATACTCGGATATGGAAAACATAAGCATATATCTGACCTTTATTATGAAAGCATGAACCAAATACAAGATAGAGAGCAGATTTGGAATAATCCTCAGATGGCTCCAATAGATAAAATATATGAGTTGCTACAAAAAAGCTCCCGATAATACAAAATAAGCCTCCAAAGGATGGATAAGAGATGAAGACCAATGCCATGTCCTGCTGGATAGCTGAAGCTCCTCAACAACTCGGCCCTGGTGCCAAAGACGTCCAATCACCTCAAGAAAGATGCCAAATAGTAGATCGGGTGATGGCAAGAACAACCCAGGTGCCCGAATCTCCAAGATCCCTCTCAAACCCTGTAGATCTGAACTCCTCCACTGAATGGTGCGCCCCACTGGATGACTGAAACCCTAGATAATTCGGCCCTGATGAAGGAGGCCTCCAAATGCTCTGAAACTCCCCAGGAATATAGATCGGGGCACTCCAAGTCACTAAGTGAAGTCTCAGGGTCAAATCTGAAGTGTAACCCCTCCAAACTGACTAGATCTGAATCTCAGAAACGCCCTCCTTCTCTTCAATTCGTCCCAATGCTCTAGCAAATCATCTGTATCATAAAACTCTCTCAGAAAGCACTAGGAATGATGGTGAAGACCTTGCAAGAAGAACCCAGGTGATAGAATCTCCAAA
>WSFP011378194.1:0-30039 GCA_009831015.1 Picea engelmannii | reverse complement strand
CTCAAAATGGCCCCGGAAGTGAAAACCTGCTAAAAATAGTAAATTGCCAAAATGGCCAGAAAACTGTTTTGAGCCATTTGGAAAAGGTGGGTGGCCCCCGATATCCACCTGGATCATTTAGGGTGTTGGTTACCCCACACTAACAAATATGTAATCATTCCTATCATGCTAGTGTAATCATGGACTGTACTGATGAAGAAATCTCCCTTACGCCCCCATCATTTGCCAATATTTTCGCCTCAGTCAAAAGTTGCTTTATGCTTGAAATGACAATGTTCTCAGAGGTAACACAAGACCATCACAAGGTTTGAATCTCTCATCATTATTGTTGACAATTAAAATCGCAACGATGAATTCCGCCCGCAAAGGATTGCTAAAAGCGTTATTATTTAATTATGATAATAATAATTTACTAGTAGGTGGGACCCCCTTGTAGACTAGAGGCGCAAGGATAGACATATCACACATATTTTGTTGTTGTTATGATGTTGCCTACACAGTCCTACATTTTTTATGATGCAGTCTTGGTTTCATTTGGCATGATAATGAGTGTTTAATGCATTATTGTTAAATGTTGTTGGTAATCACTTGCGACACAGAACAATTTTCATGGTTATGAAGATCAGGTTGTTTACAGGTGCTATGTTATAACCTTGTTACTAATTCATATGTTGATTACTTAGCCACTTATATGCAAGGGATAATTAAATGGTAGCATGGTCAAAACAAAGGAAAATTATGGAAAGGTTCCATAGTTCAAACAAAAGGAAAGAAACCGTGTATTAATCCTTGAGCTATAATAAAAGATTACATGCAAACTTAGAATGAAAGAACTAATGGATGCACATGTTGGTCCTAACTATTATGTTATTTGTTTGGTTAATGGACTATGCAAATTTCATTAAGTCAAATGGAGGCGCATATAACAATGTTGATATGGATTATTGTGTGGAGTTATGGCAAGGGTTAACGTATGAAATAGTTTTGGTGGCGCACTATGCAATAGATATGGTCTCAGATATTAAGATGGATTGGCATTGATTATGCATTGGTTATATGGTTTAATTTATTGGTGGATGTTATGCTTATGGGGGTGTCTCGTACTTGGAATTGAATGGGGCCAAGTGATGGAAGCGACGTGCATTTACTGCACGTCACTCAAAACCTTCCCTACTGCCCGTCACCCTAGCATTGTTCCATTGTTGCATTATCGCTCTATTGGTTGTGAAGCTCCACGTTTTCATGTTTTTGGAAGGGGAAGCTCGACCAACCTGTCATTTAAGCATTTTTCTCACAGGTATGGTTCTTTTCTCTCCATCCATGATGGATTCTTTGTTTTATGGTGGCTCAACGATTCTCAGATTATGTGTGTCCTTGAGATTTTCGATTGTGTGTACATATGGTGTTATGGCTCTCTATGATGACTGCAAAATGTTGGTAGTTGTAAGCAGAGAAATGGGTATTATTGAATATAAATTTTGCGCATTGGTTATTTATGGGTCAACTCGGTTTTTATTGATTGTTCTCTGTGGAATAATGGAGACAATGTTGCCATGAATCTCTGTGTTTTATGGTTTTACCACCGGTTGTATTTCAGTGGCTGTCAACTATTGGTCGTTATCGTAGTCTTTATCCAGTTACAAATTGATTGAAGATTGTTGGTGTGCTTCTTTTATCTAACCCTGAATTGTTGTTAATAGCTCGTTCCTGACTGTCTTTTCGTTGAAAGCTTGCCAAAAATCCAGTCTTGGTCGCCCGAATATTAATGTGGGCCTGTGTATTTAATGGATATTGGAGGTGAAGGGTTTCCACACACCACTCCTATCATTCCCGCTATAATGATGATTGTATGTGGCCTCATTGTCAATTGTTTTTGAAAGTTGCTCAGCTTTTCGGGTGTTGGAAAGAGACATTATATCTCTGTGTTTTTTTGAATACCCGCCACTATTAAGTTAACCCTCTTCTCTTCTCTGCAAGTATAAGAGGTTCCTGTGGGCACATGGTTATTTTAATTTGACTGTCTCTACTCTCCTTGAGCGTTAACTTACGGTTTCGTCAAGGGCTTGGAGTAATAAGTAAGCATTGTATGGCTCACTACTGTGTCATTTTCAAAAAAGTATTTTGGCCTGTGGTTGTTAATCGATGGTGAAACAAAGATAAGTTTTGGAAGACCGTCAACTCTCACCAAAGATAAGTTTTGGAAGACCGTCAACTCTCTGTGTTTTTGTTTAAAGGGACAAACAGGCTGGTGTTGCCTCCTTACATTTGATTTTTGACAGAGCCCGATTTGAACTCTGACTTGCCTCTGCTCTCCTCGGGCACATTTTGGGGTTTGTCAAGTATTTGGTGATCAGTTTTGATGATTGTGTAATTTTAAAGAGACATGCTCTCTCATTTATAAACCAATCCTTCCCGGTCAGATCATTGTGTGTCCTTTTGTGATGAAATTGTTTGAACAAATAAAAAGGGAAATGAACGGTTGCTTACAGTCGAGAGTTGTCTTTCTATTCATTATAGTCTTGATCATTGTGTTTAATTCAACATGATTTTGATTGCTTAAGGAGACACATGTGTAAGGTTACCAAGCCCGATCAATGCTCTGGAAAGTTTTAAAAGGTGCATGTGTGTCAATTTAGTTCTACTCGCTTCATATATGATATTGGAATCGTTGTGTAAACTATAAATTGTTTAAAAATGAAGTTATATATGTTGATACACACAGAGATCAAGCCCAAGGTTTATGTTTGGGTTGACTATTATTATCATTTCAAGATTTTGTTGATTGATATGATTGAAGTCCTGTGTATGATAGGACATGCTTTAAGTCTGTCCATGTTTTGAAAAGACACATGTATACATTTAAATTGGGCCCGATTGTTGACCAGAGAACATTAACTGTCAATTGTTTATCGTTGTGCATTATTGATTATCAGGGATAGAGGTTGAGCATATTGATGTGCATGTTTTGATTACTTAAAAAAAAAAGGGATCGTCGTTATAATATACAATATTGTTGAATGAAAAAAGTTACATAATTTATAATACACACACTGTTATATATTAAGGAATTCTATGAAATTTAATTACTATTGAGACAACAAGCAATTTGCATACAATTGATGAACATTGAATGTTTGGTCTTGGAAGTGGATACTTTTTGGATTAATTTTGAACAGAGTTATGATTGTTGATTTATTTAATTTATTTTAAGAACAATATCCATCTGATTCCCTTTCATTTTCTCACTTTTTCGCTCATTACAAATCCCCTCATAATCCCATATTCATTTTGCACGCCCTGTTCTTTAAAATTAAATTAAAGCTCTGTATTCCAGTGGTTAAGAAATAACACAAAGATGGATCACAACTGATATGTTTTGGTTATTGTTGCGCAATCGATTGTTTAATAAATTGTTGAGCAGTAATCGTGTTCTTACTCCCTTTCATTTTCTCACTTTTTTCGCTCAATATAATCCCCTTAGATATCCCTGGACCCTAATTCACCCCCTGCTCATTGACAATGATTAAATGAATTGTATGGATTGGATTGCATGGGTCTGATGTGATTGTTGAGACAAACTTTGTTTCATAATAAGATATTGTCATGTATGGTTTGTTTAAGAAGCTAGTTGCTAATAATCGTTGCATACATGATGAGCTTCTTCAACAGAGGAAGTCATGGATGAAATAACATGGGCAGAGGAAATTGGAACAGAGGGCCTAGAAGGCCAAGATTCTCAATACATTTCGATGCAGATCCTCAAGAGTTAAACCAACTCTTCCAAGCTGGATTTTTCAATTGGATTGGACAAGGGGTAGTCCAACCTAGACCAGAGAGGCCTCCCTTCCAACCCCAGCATGTCCCTGGTATTCTTATGCCCCCTTATGTTTCGTTGCAACCTGAAGTCCCAGAGAATGACGGATGGCAGGAGATTGTTCACCCAACAGTCTCCCAACATCGTGGCTGGCCAAATTTGTCTCTACCTGCTCCTCCTCCACCTGTTAACCCAAATGTCCAGATTTCCCTTGCACACTCACATGTATAGTCCTCCCATGCAAGAAAAATATTCAAAACTGAAGCCCACCACATGCATGACAAAGGAAAAGTTGTTGTTGCCCCCTCATCTCCCTCCAATGATTAAGCCAAATATGTTTCATCTCGCATGCACTTGAGAGATGATTGTTCTCATGTCATCGATGAGATGAAGCCTCAAGGCTCTACACAGCCTAAGGCTAATTTAGAGAAGTCAAAAGGTGATAGCAACAACAAAGGGAAATTTGCCTCTCAAAGTGGCAAATATGGTTTTTTATTTTACTTTATTATTGTTTTATTGAGGACAGTGGACTACTGAAGTTTTTGGACATCATTCTATTTTTTGGGTATTTGGATATTATGTGTTGGATATGATTTGAAATATCATTCATATTTAATTTTCAAATTATGGAAATGATTATGGGAGCCACAAGAAGGGATGTGTCTGATTATTGTCTAGTTATGTTTATTTTTGTTAAAGAAATTAAAGGGAGTCACAAGGGGTCCCACCTACTAGTTATTATTCATCAAAAGACCCTTATTATTATTATTATTATTATTAATTCTTCCTCTAAACTAAAAGTTAGTTGAGTTTTAGTTAACTTAACTAAATGAAGTGGTTGAACTACTTCAACTAATTTGGAGTGCATAAAAGCAAAATGAGAAGGAAGAACAACAGGAGAATAGAAGGAGAAAACATACTAAGGTTTGCTCTTGAGTTTTATTGAGATAATTCAATTTTCATTCATTCTTCAATCAATTCATTAAAAGCCTAATTCTCTTTTATGACAACAGGGTCTTATTGTAGACAACAAGATTCAAAGTTGAATTACATCATTCATACACTTGTTTTCAGAGGTGTTGATCTATCCTTGATAGTCTGTGTAGACTTGTCCATTTATGAATTAAATTTCATGACTGATAAAGGATATTATGCAGAGTTGAGTGGGCATCAATCTGTGGCAAGATGATCCAGATTTTAAAGTTCAGTTTTTTACTTCATGTCAGAGTCCTTTTGTATGGTTTTCATCAGGGATATCTAAGTTTGACTTTGGTCCAAACTTCCTCAAGGATTTTTGTAAAGAGAACGATTCTTTTGATTTCTTGGAATGAAATAAGCGATTGTTATTCTGTCTCATCTATGTTGATATGTGACTTGGTATTTTTGCTTTTGTCTCCACATTTACTTTTTGCATCTGTATTATTCAGAAAATGGTATAAAAATGTTATATTTTTGCAACAATCTTTTATTCAAAAAATAAGCCTAACCCCTTGTAATTAATACTCTTGGATTACGAAACACTTTTTGAGGCTATAAACATAGGGTAACATTCCCGACTATCTTGCATTAGCCAAGAAAGATCCGAAAATGATTGAGTAAGATAATTTCATATCTTTTCCTCAACAACTACCTAGGTTCATATGCGATAACCCAAAAACCTCTCACTTCCATACCTTTTCACCCTCGGGTTGCTGTAGAGTCACGTTATGTAAAGAAATTTGATGGTTCCTATTTTCATCAATAATTGCCAAGGCATTTTCCATGAATGACCCCTATGAGAAATCCTTTCTAAAGGGGATTGCCAGTAGCTCCATGTTGAGACCTTAACACCCTAATTTCTTTTGAATTTTTTGAGTACCACTTCCTTTTCTTTCTTTTAATTTTTTATTCTTCTCTTTTGAAATATTTCATTTTCAAGTATAATGAAAATTTACTCTAAGAACAAGTTCTTTGCTTTGTTTGAGTTTTTTCATTGCAAACTTCAAAAAAATTCCTAGTCAAAATCTCAAAAATTAACTTTTAAATGTTTTTGGAGAAGAACTTTCACTTTGATCAAAGTTGAAACTCCACTTTTTGTTCCATTGAAAGTTGTGAGTTTATCTTGATAGCTTTAAGTGGCAGGGAAGGGTATGCATTGCTTGCTTTTAATAGGAGTGAAAGTGAACTTTGAACTCTGCCAAAAGTGAACATCATCCTTTGAAAGTGCTTTTGGGGAGGTAAGTTTTTTTTTTGTTTTTTTTTAATATGAGTTAAAGTGAACTTTCGACTCCATTGAAAATGAAGTTTTTGCTTCGATGAAAGTGGAAATCAAACTTTAACAAAAGTATAAAATAAACTCTTGATCCAAAATGGATCTGGACTAAAGAGTGGATAAGACTCAGTACCTTCAAAACAAATTGACAATCAATCAACATTACGAAATCCACGTAAAACAATGTAAGATAACATGGAATAAGACAAATAAGAATCTAATTGAAAAGTTAAAGAAAAATAATTAAAATGACAAGGAAACGAATAGGAGGGAAGGCTAAGCAATGACAAGTGAAGAACCATAGTTGTTTCCCTTCCCTTACCACCTAGCTCTCCCAATTTCTCCACTCTCACTTATTTCCAAAGGGATTTTGGCCAAGGAGGAGGAGAACATTGTAAAAACTTGTAGACTTGCAGAAAGAAGAAGACTAAGCACCATTCGACTAGTCTTTCCAATTGGGTTCCAGGAAAAAAAACAATCATGTGTAGTGTTGATAGTCTAGTTGTCATTGATGTCAACTCTTGAAGAAGCCCCAACGGTGTGGTTTTGGTACCCGACGTTGAATGAGGAATATGAACATGAAGAATAGAGTAAATGCAGGAAATACCCTCATAGATGGATAATACTCTTCGTGTCATTTCCGATGATATGTGGAACGCCACGTAGTTCCTTATAATGAAGGAGATATGACTCTGTGAAGTTGTAAGCCTCGAAGAAGTGGTCAAGAAGCCCCTATTTGGTTACTAGTATTTAATGAAAGGGTAAAGTGTTGGATTAATGAGAGGGGGGGTTGAATCAGTAATAGAGCAATAATCTTTTTTAACCACAAAATGCAATTGTTATATCAATGTAGCATTATCATCCAATAGTTGCAGAGTAAATAAACAATGAACAAATGAGCAATCATACACATACACAGTACACCAATGTTTTTACGTGGAAACCCAAAGGGGGAGAAAATCGTGGAATGCTTTTTCTTAGATGTTTTTAAGAATTACATTCATTGGAAGCACCAAATTCTTTTGTTTTCCAGCTACAACTGGAAGGAGGCTTCAACCCTCTAGTTGCTCAGGCTGCAACCTGAAGGAAGCTCCAACTCCCCAATTCTCTGGCTACAACCAGAAGGAGGCTACAACCCCCTATGTTCTCCGGATACAACCGGAGGGTGTCTACAACCACTTGTCCTTGCCCCGTCCAACCACCTTGACGTAGAAGTAGAATGATGGAACCATTCTGACACTATCACTGTGAAATATATTGTTGTAAACCTGTACCAATCAACCTATAACAACCTATACCAATAACCTGTGCCAACATGTACCTCAACCTGTACCATAAACAAATGCATCAACCATGCATCAAACCTGTACAAATAACTTGTCACAATAACCTATCCAAACAACCTGTAATCAACATGTACCATAAACAAGTGCATCAACCATGCACCAACCTATACCTAAACCTGTACCATCAATGAGTGCATCAACCATGCACCAAATATGTACCAATCATGCATCAAATACACATAAACTATGACTCATCAAGATGTACCAACAACATCAACTATACACCTCATGTATGTGCCAACTCATCAACTACTTGTCTCAACCTTGTACACAACATGCACCTTAACCAAAAGCCCTCATCAATTTCATCATCCAAATCTGATTTGTAACTCTGTAATATACCTGGTGTATATGATCACATACCTGCAAACCTTCCTTAACTTTAACAACAAAACACTAGCATTTTCATCAAACTTTACTTTAGTCTCACATGACTAATTTTGGATTAGTCAACAACCCTAACTTGAAATAATCATAACTATGTACTTGTAATGAATAAAGATCTAAAAATGATACACAATGTTCTTCACTGTCTTTTATGCAATTCCTCCATATTTCACTACTTGGAACCTCTCAAAAAAGGAGTTATAGCAAAAATGGAATACCTTGTTGAATTATGGCTTATTCTAGAGAGCGAACTTGTAGAGTGTGCCCCGCACTGACTATTTATTGTATGGATTTGAAAATGGTACACATAATACTACAAATTGTACTATAAACAATATATTTGGTCTTACTGAATTTGAATCTATTGTGAAGAAGTTATGGCATTTTTATTCGAAACACTTGTTTTAGACTAGTTTTAGGACTAGCCACAAACCCTATTTTCCACGGAGTGTAACTCCAAAAATACAAGGACCCACAAGATGAAATTTTTATCACAACTACTTGGATATTTTTCCTCAATGACCTCCCAATTTCATGGTCTGAATCATTCTAAAAGAAAATTTATTACGAAAATTGTGAGATGACCTGTAAATAACATACCTTAGAAAGCATCATCAAAAGAATTTATCCTCCCTTGAATTTCAGCCTTCTTAACTTCACCTTCCCTCCGAAATTCGGCTTAGATATCCTTTGGTTGCCTTATTAACTTGTAGATATTCAATATGCTCAAGTGTGATTGAAATGAGAGAGCCTTGCCTCTTATTTATACTTTCATGTAGCTTCCTCAAGGGGTTACCTTCCAACAATCTTAACCCACTTTCCTTAATTTAGGGCTAACCCACTTCTAACAAGTTGTCCACTTAGTAATTTCTCCATTAACTTTATACTTCAAATAATTTATTTTGTATCCACTTTGACTTATAGTACATTGATCACTTCACTTTATTATTTAAATTACCTTCTAACCATCTTAACCCACTTTCCTGATTTTAGGGCTAACCCACTTCTAACCACTTGTCCACTTAGTAATTTCTCCATTAACTTTATTATTTAAATAATTTCTTTTGTATCCACTTTGAGTTATAGTACATTCATCACTTCTCTTTATTATTTACATGATTTCTTCTTTGCAACCACTTTGACTACTTTGACCTTTTGGGGCTTCTAGATGACTCATGAGGGTTCTCCAACTTCACATGGCCATAACTCTCTAACGGTGAGGAGTTATGCGACGTTCCACATACCACTGGAAATGGCATGACATGTATTATCCACCTAGAATAGTCTTACCTGCAACTATATCAATACTCATACCATTATCCATCAAACAAATTTGGGTCTATTACCCAAACTTTTGTGCTACCGGAATTCACTACCAGACTTTCTTCAAGGGTTGACATCAATGACAACCAACCCAATTAATCAACATAAAGTTCTTGTAACAAGAAAACCCTAGAAGCCCTAAATTAAGGAAAGGAGTTACCTAACACAAATATAAATATACCTCAAAAAGTCATTCACAAGTACACTCATGCAATTATTCATTGATTATATTTTGTGCGATCTAGTGATCTTTTGCTAAGGCTGTGACGACATATTTATGAGGTTGCAAAGGAAGGTTGAAGGAGAAAGTCTCTGGGTTGTAGTAAACCCTAGTTTTTGTGTTATCCACGGGTTGCAGGTCAGCAGGGCGCGGATGTACGCGGGCTGTAGTGGAGGAAAGCACGGATATCCATGGGATGTAGAAGAGAAAGTCATGTATCTGTGAAAAGCAAATGAAAGTTTGAGTAGATGTTGGTACCAGGTCCGAAGGAAATCTACAGGCAACAACTCAGTGTTTCAGGTTAGCTACAAAGGTATTAGTATGGTTGTATACTTGTTTTGATGGTTACTTCTTGTCATGATATGGTGTATGCTTGAAGCATACTTGGTACAATTGGTTTGATATTTAGATATGGTATATATCGGTTGCTTGGTTGAGTGAGGAGCACTCTTATATCTGGTTCAACATATGCCATGGTTCTTATAGTTCAGATCCTTGAGATGATTGTACATGGTTGAGGAATATTTATATTGTATGGTGGCATATGCATGATGGACATGCATTGGTTCTTTGAGATACTTCATTGATGATATGGTACATATCTACATAAGGTTGATGGTTTGGTACATGATTTGGTACATGGTTGAGACATAGATAGTGTGATGGTATGTTGGTGATCTTGGTACATGCATGGTAGAGGCATGTGTTGGTGATGTTGGACATCTAGTTGAGAGGTGTCCTTGGTATATGATCTGTAACATCCCTGGCCACCCAAGTCGGGCCATGCTACTCTAGATAATGCTCTAATACAATTCTGTAACATCCTTGACCACCCAAGTCGGGCCATGCTACTCCAAATAACGCTCTGATACCATATTGTAACACCCTCGGCCACCCAGGCCAACATCGTCACTGAGTAAACATCTTTTGCGGAAATATTCACATATAAACTTAACATGAAATAAATAGAGATAACATCTGATATTCACACACACACACATATATATATAATGCAATTAAACAGACATCAATACTCTGCTCATACATTTGTTTATGTAGAAGCAACATTAACACATACTGCAATATATATAAGCATTACTCATCGATTATAACACATATACAAATAAACAACATACAATGAACAAAGAATTGGCACTTATCTTTTAATTGAAGTACACCAACTGCGTGCAAACCTTCGACGAACCTCCCAGCCTTAAAACACGTTGCTCATCACTCTCAGTAGTGGGTCACCCCCGAGCTGGGACTAAACTCCACCAGACAAGGGATTCCTAGGCTAGGCAGAGACAAGAGGAAGTTGCACACTACAACATGAAGGATTTTCTCCAAGGATCCACTTACACCCACAACTCACAGACTCTCATTCCCCACATTCCTATCCCACCCCAGGAGTGTACACCTTCACTATCCAACAGTCAATCGGCTACTACTCCTCCCTTTCCTTGGGCTTCAACAACAGGCCAGATTAGGAATTCTCAGAGCTCTGTAGCTACTACTGGACTCCCTCTAGGAAAACTCACTTCCTCAACACACTCTCTCACATAGAGAGAGTTGCTCACATGCCTGACAACCTGCTTCTTCTATCCACGGGCCTGACAACCCGCTTCTTCACTCCCGCTCCTCAACACACGGGCATGGTGATGGAAGCAATGAAAACTAGACGTGGAAAATGGTACAGACAAGACAAATCACAAGAAACCCCTAGGGTACAGGTGTCGCAAGGGTAACAACTCAGGTTTGTTGCCGAGGTTTGAGGTCTTGGCATTCAACAATGGCAGACTGGCTCACTTCCTACTTGTTCAGTTCATCCACGAGTCGGGGTAATGGATGGCCAGCATGGTTTGGACTCGTGATAGTGGACCGAAGGGTGAGAATGGTTCGAATGCTCAACATCGTTAAGAATGGTGAGAATGCCTCCCCATAAATCTGCATGCGTTTTAGATGACACTTGGCTCTCTAGGAGCACATTCCCCCCCACTTGGAACTCGTTCCTCTCCCTAAAGGAACTTAGGATAAATTAATATCCTCTTTACAACTTTTTAGAATAATAATATATTATTCTACTAGGCTCTTAAGCTTAGGTTCTTAGACTCTACTCTTAGCCTCCTCCCTTGCCCAACCTAGTGAGTTTAGTCCCCCATACTCTTTCTTCGTGGTCGGTCTACACACAACAATGTTTTTATATTAATAATATGGATATTTACATGTACAAAATAGGCTCCTGGCCTTTAACACCTATTCTCCCAGCCTAATCAACACATAATCCTACCAACTTATAAATACTCAGCTCACCAACCTACAAAACATGTTACATTTGTAATTACAAGCGGGGATCGTCCTTGGGGTATTACAATCCCCTCCCCTTATTTTTGCACTGTCCTCAGTGCAACTTAATTACACAACATCAACAAGATTTCCAAAATATTTAAAAATATGTGGGTATTCTGCCTGCATAGCGTCCTCATGCTCCCATGTTGCATCCTCAGGACCGTACCAGGTCCACTGAACCTTTATAAGACCTATGGATCAACTCCAGAGCTACTTGCTCTTCCGGTCCAGTATGCGCACCGGATGCACTTGTAAGGTGCCTTCTTGCTCCACCTGAATCACATTCCAGTCAATCACATGATTAGCATCAGGTATATATTTCTTGAGAAACGAGACATGAAATACATTATGAATAGTCATGCATGCAAGAAATGCAAGCATATAATCTATTGGTCTAATCCTTTCTATAATTTCAAATGGTCCGCAATATCTGGCTGCCAACTTGGAATAGTTTCCCAACTTCAGGAAACTTCTATTGGATTTCACCTTCAAGAAAACATGATCACCCACTTTAAACTCTCTGTGGGTTCTGCCTTTGTCATAATAGTTTTTTTTCCTGTTCTAGGAAGCTTTCAAATTCTGCTTTATCTTTAATAATTGCTCTTCCATTTCCTTGAGCAACTCTGGCCCAATTATTCTCTATCAGTTGGGTTGTCCCAGCTTATTGGTGTGTTGCACTTTCTGCCATAAAGTGCCTCAAATGGGCTCATCTTCAGTGATGCTTAGTACCCATTGTTGTAAGCAAACTCTACCAAGTGTAGGTAGTCCTCCCATCTGGATGGTTTTTCCATCACATACATTCTTAACATATCTTCTATCACTTGATTTACTCTTTCTGTTTGTCCATTAGACTCAGGATGATAAGTTGTGCTGAAATTCAGGCTCGTTCCGAGCCCCTTGAATAATCCTCTCCAAAACTTCGAGGTAAATTTTGGGTCTCTGACAGACACAATTGTCTTGGGAATAGTGTGAAAACATGTTATTTCCCTCATATAAATATCAACAACATTAAATGCCTTGTGAGTAGTCTTTAATGGAATAAAATGGGAAACTTTCGTAAGCTTATCCACCACCACCATGATGGAATTATGTTGCTTGTTTGTTTTGGGTAAACCTGTGATGAAATCCATTGTCACCACTTCCCACTTCCACTCAGGGATGGGTAATGGTTGTAGCAACCCAGCTGGGTGTTTATGCTCAGCTTTGACCCTTTGACACTCCATACATCTGGCGATGTACTCTACAATTTATTTCTTCATGCCTGGCCAATAGTATTGGCTCTTGACTGTTGCCAGTGTTTTTCGATATCCAGGGTGCTCGGCATAAGGCACATTATGCATCTCTTTCAAGATCATACTCCTGAATTCGTGAGAACTGGGTACATAAATTTGTTCTTGTACAGGAGTATCTCATCAACTTACAATCTATAATCTTCTATTTTTTGTAGCATCTTACCTTGTTGTAACTTTGTTACCATTTCCATGTACTGCATATCTGCTTTTGCAGCCTCCAAAATTATGTCTTTAAGATCGATTTGATACATGTTGATGGTTGTAGCATGTAGTTCATGCACTTTCCTGCTGAGTGCATCGTCCACTTTGTTCTCCTTCCCTTTGATGTGCTTGATATCAAAGTCATATTCACAGAGGAATTCCAACCACATGCTCTACCTGGAATTTAAAGTAGGTTGATCAAACAAATATTTCAGACCATTATGGTATGTTCTCATCTAAAACCTCTTTCTCATGACGTAGTGTCTCCATTTATTTAAATCATGTACTATGGATGCCAAATCCAAATCGTGAGTGGCGTAGAGACTTTTATGCTCTTTCAATTTCCTGGATTCAAAACACATCACAAACCCATTATGGCCAAGGACTCCACCCAGTGCTTCTTTGCATGCATCTACGCAAACCACAAATTCTTCATTCAGATCTGCAATCTTCAAAATTGGAGCACTGGTTAACAACTACTTCAATTGTTGGAAGCTCAATTCACATTTTTTTGTCCATTGAAACGTTACCCCTTTTCTTTGCAAGGAAGTGATTGGGTAAGCAATCCTAAAAAATCTTGCAATGAATCTCTGGTAGTAACTGACTAGACCCATGAAGGATCTGACTTCTGTCACATTCTTAGGTGTTTTCCACCCTTTAATGGCTTCAATCTTTTCGGGGTCTACTGTTATTCCCTCTTCGGATATTATATGTCCCAAATAGTGGATTCAATTTTGGAAAAATGAGCACTTGCTCAACTTAGCAAACATTTGGTGCTCTCTTAGCACCTATAACACCATCCTCAAGTGTTTCTCGTGCTCTTCCTTTGTCTTGGAGTATACAAGGATGTCATCCAAGAAGACAATGACAAACTTGTCTAAATATTCTCAGAAAACACCATTCATTAGGCACATGAAAACAACTGGTGCATTTGATAACCCAAATGGCACCACTATGAACTCATAATGACCACACCTTGTCCTGAAGGCGGTCTTGTTGATGTCTTCATATTTAATCCTCACTTGATGGTAGCCTGACATGAGATCTATCTTTGAAAATACCCTTGCATCCTTCAATTGATCGAAGAGATCATCAATCCTTGGTAGAGGATACTTGTTCTTTATAGTTACGTTATTTAACTGCCTGAAGTCAATGCACAATCTCAGGGTCCCATCTTTCTTCTTCACAAATAACACTGGGGCACCCCAAGGTGACACACTTGGGTGTCTGTATCCCTTCTTTAAAATTTCTTCAAGCTGCATTTGCAGTTCTTTCAGTTCTGGTGTGCTCATCCGGTAGGGATTCTTTGATACTGGAGCTTCCCCAGGCATCAAATTTATAGAGAAATCAATATCTCTCTTTGGAAGTGGCCCTGGTATCTCCTTGAACACATCTTCAAGATATTTCAGGACTGCATGATCCTCCAATTTTGGCACCTTATCCTTAGGTGCTTCATCCATATGGGCTACAAGTATTTGGCAGCCCTTCTGGTAACACTTCTTTAGCTACATTGTTGAGATTTCTCGGACAATAACTGCCCTGGAAATTCCTTGGACTACTCTTCGATTTCCTTCCTCATCCAAGCAAGTGAATACCTTGTTATGACAATCTAATATGGCATGGTGTTGGTCCAACCAATCCATACGAATTAGGCAATCATATGATCCCAAAGGCAAGATGTTCAAATCTGCCTTAATACTCAGCCCATTCATGCCCACTGGACATGAGTTAACCAACTCAACAACCTTTCTCTTGGTTCCTGTAGCCAGATGCACCAGCCAAGATTTCCCATGCTTGCTTCTTGGTAATTGAAAATTTTCCACTACCTTAGAATCTATATAGCTATAACTAGCCCCCGAATCAATTAAAATAGTAAATGCATGGTTATTGATCATACCTTCAACTTCAATCATGTGTGATTAAAACTCAACTTGCTTGTTGTGTAGGGCTACATAGATCCTTGGTACTCTTCTGCCCATGTCCTCCATTGTTTCTGCTTGCTAAATGTTGTGAACAACTCTCACCTTGTCTTTTCTGTGAGGGCAATCTCTATACTTATGATCTCCATTACAAGCCCAACATTACATAGGTGTCTTCCTTGGCTTTTGCCCACCTACTTCAGCCATCCTGGGCTCCCTCAAAACTGGCTATCCTTGAGGACTATTTCTGAAAAATGGTGGCTTTTTTCCCTTCTGCCTTTGCTCCTTCTTAAACTTCCTCTTGTCTTCCCAGACTCCTTGGAAAGTAGGCTTTCCTTTATGCTGATCATATAAACACTTTTCCTTCCTGATGGTTTCATCCATAGTTTTAGGATCATCATACTACATTTTGTCACTGATAAAAGGTGGCAGCCCACTCAAATATCTCTGGATCTTGACTACCTCATCCTTAATGAAAGGGACATACTTCAACAACTCTAGAAATCGCCTTTCATATTCATCTATAGTCATGCTTCCCAATTTAAGTTCAAATAACTCTTTCATCTTCTTGTCATAGTATCTCTTAGTTAAGTAATTCTTTTCATGTAACATCCTTCCATGTAACATCCTTCTCTCTGATGTGTTGCATTTGCACAAGCTTATCCCACCACAAGGACGCCTTTCCTTTGATTTGATAGATTGTGATTCCTCCTTCTTCATGAGAGGAATAATTATGCAATTGGAAATATTTCTTCATGCCAAGTAGCCATGTCTCAGTCTCTTCATCTTTCTTGTGCTCTCCATCAAAAGTAGGAGGTTTCATCTTATTCATTTCACCCTTCAGTTCATCCACTTCAGATCTCTTATGCTTTCTGGTAGGATATGGACTTGAACTGCTATGTGGCCTTCTTTTGGAATGCCTTTAGGAGTGCTGGTGATGTTTGTTACCACTTCCTTCTCTCCTTTTCACATCAGGGGACCTATGGCTCCCTGATTTGCCTAATCCACTTTCCTTGTCCAATTTATTTTCAATTGTTTCTAGGTTCCACATCATCTTCATATTAAAGTTTCCTTGTTGCTCCTTGGCTCTCATAAGCCTTTTGTTATATGCCCAGTGAATTTGGACATCTTTTTTCAATTTTTTTAATGATTTTCATCATGCTCACGTCTTTATCTATTTCTTCTCCATTCCCATTGGAATTTGTTCCTTCAACTCCCAAATGGACATCCATTCCTCTAACCTCATCCTATGGACTATAAGCGTCCTATCCCTCCTCCATTTCTCTACACTATGTAACAATTTGGTTCGGTTATGATAATTGTTAATTATGCAAAATGTGCAGTAAACCGAATTTTGTCAGAGTATCAATCCTTAATAATTTTCTAGAATAACTTAAATGATTTGATTCAACATAAGACTATCAGACTCCATTTTTTGCGGGTCTTGGTCGATCAAGAATTCCCATGGCTCTATCTCCAATCCGTATTCTATTCTACAATTCACTTTCAGGTGCTAGCCCCTTTTTCTTCAGCCCTTAATTCGCATGTGACCACGACTGTGACCAAGTGCTAATAGTTGGGCACTTATCTGGAGCCTTGGAACTTCGGGACTCCAGAGCTTCATAGGTTTCCAAATCACATCACACAAATCTTCCAGAGTGTCACATTGGCGAACTTGTGAAGTGGGGTGGATCAACTATCCCCGACTTCCCAACATCCAACGACTGATAATTACTACGGAACTCTGGGCTTCGGGAGTTCTAGATTGTCCATACTCTCCATGCTTTTGGAGTGCCAAGTCTCCAGACTACTGCAGTTGTTTCCAAGTACAATTCATATGACACCTGGCATACCTAAGGGAGATCCACGTTGCCAAGGTGACGCCATCATTCTACGTCACATCCGCTGCTTCTGGAATTCCTAGCTCTAGGACGTTGGGGATTTCTTCCTCCACTCCATCATGAACCATTTCTTCTGGAGGGCCAAGTCTCTGGACCTTGGGATAGGATCCCACACATCCCCTGTGACCAATGGTTGAGATTAAATCTGGCCTTCGGGAGTTCTCTACTCAATGCTAACTGTAACACCTTTCCTCCAGAGTATCAAGTTTTCGGACTTCACGATCTAGCGCCACGCGTCTACTGGGGTCAAGTTATTGTGGGCTCAATTTAGTTAAATTCTTCGCCAAGATTTTAAGTACTTTATGTATCCATCAAGGGCCCCAGTACTCATGCTCGAGAGGAGTGCCACATGGAGAAATGTTAGAACGGACACGTGGCCTGGTATGGTGAGTGACACGTGTCATGTTCTAACTGACATTTTTGCCTTCCAAAGGTTCTTAACTCACTAACACGTGCCACACATCCCATGTGTCCATGTCATCCCCGGTGAAGTTAGCAAGTCACGTCACTTTGGGACTCCAGACTTCGGGACTTCGAGAGTTTTCACCTTAGCACACTCCATTTCTCCCGAAGTGCCAACTTCCGAACTGCTATGAGATCTACAACTCACAATCACTTGCATGCAGATATGATGGCTGAGATTTGTTCTTCATCGTTGTGCCTTAACTCATGATCTTGACTCAATCTAACGACTCTGATCTGTCTTCGGTCGATTTCAACAGTCAAGCACTTTTCCCTAGATATACGGTGTAGATCCACTCCGAGACTTCAGAACTTCCGGCTTCGCCCCCCCCCTGTTTTTCTCTATAACACATAGACCTCACCGAAGTCACAAATTCTGAAGGACTTGGTGGTTAACTCTCGTGCACCTTTCTCCAAATATGACAGTTGTGAAGGATCCTCCTTCTCCCGAACAGATCCTATGGTCCAAATTATTAACTTTGTGGCCCAATACCATGGCTGCAGTGGTATCTTTCCTCTATAGGTTTTCTTGAACCACTATACTTCTTGAGCTTTTGAACAGAGTCCAAGTGTTCACATGGTGCCTTCTTGACACTCAGGAACTCTCTGAACTTCGAATTTGTCCCTCTCGACAATAATTCACTATGAAACCTTTGCTTCAACTTTCACTAACATGGCCCATCCAGGCTCAGTGTTGAAACCTTGGCTCTGATACCATTTTGTAATATCCCCGACCACCCAAGTCGGGCCATGCTACTCCAGATAACGCTCTGATACCATTATGTAACGTACCCGACCACCCAAGTCAGGCCATGCTACTCTAGATAATGCTCTGATACCATATTGTAACACCCCCAACCACCCAGGCCGACATCGTCAATGAGTAAACATCTTTTGCGGAAATATTCACATATAAACTTAACATGAAATAAATAGAGATAACATCTGATATTCACACACACACACACACACACACACACACACACATTTATCTAATGCAATTAAACATACATCGATACTCTTCTCATACACCTATTCATGCGGAAGCAACATTAACACATACATGTAATATATATATAGGCATTACTCATCGATTATAACACATGTACAAATACACAACATACAATGAACAAAGAATTGGTACTTATATTTTAATTGAAGTACACCAATTGTGTGCAGACATTCCACGGACCTCCCAGCCTTAGACCACGTTGCTCATCACTCTTAGCAGTGGGTCACCCCTGAGCTGGGACTAAACTCCATCAGACAAGGGATTCCTAGGCTAGGCATGGACAACATGAACTTGCACAGTACAACATGAAGGATTTTCTACAAGGAGCCACTTACGCCCACAACTCACAAACTCTCATTTCCCACATGCTTGTCCCACCCCAAGAGTGTACACCTTCATTGTCCAACAATCCATTGGTTATTACACCTCCCTTTCCTTGGGTTTCAACAACAAGTCGGATCAGGAATTTTCAAAGCTCTGTAGCTACTACTGGACTCCCTCCAAGAGAACTCACTTCCTCGGCACACTCTCTCATATGGAGAGAGTTGTTCATAGGCCTGACAACCTGCTTCTTCTATCCACGGGCCTGACAACCCGCTTCTTCACTCTCGCTCCTCAACACACATGCATGGTGATGGAAGCAACAGAAACTGGATGTGGAAAATGGTACAAACAGGACAAAACACAGGCAACCCCCAAGGTACATGTGCTGCAAGGGTAACAACTGAGGTTTGTTTCTGAGGTTCGGGGTCTTGGCATTCAACAATGGTGGACTGGCTCATTGCCTGCTTGGTCAGTTCATCCGCGAGTCGGGGTAATGGATGCCCAGCATGGTCCAAAATTGTGAGAGTGGACCGAAGGGTGAGAATGGTTCGAATGATCAGCATCGTTAATAATGGTGAGAATGCCCCCCCATAAATCTGCATGGGTTTTGGATGACACTTGGCTCTCCAGGAGCACGTTCCCCCCCACTTGGAACTCGTTCCTCTCCCTAAAGGAACTTAGGATAAATTAATATCCTCTTTACATCTTTTTAGAATAATAATATATTATTATAATAGGCTCTAAAGCTTAGGCTCTTAGGCTCTACTCTTAGCCTCCTCCCTTGCCCAACCTAGTGGAGTTCAGTCCCCCATACTCTTTCTTCTTGGTCGGTCTACACGCAATGATGTTGTTATATTAATAATATGGATATTTACATGTACAAAATAGGCTCCTAGCCTTTAACACCTAGGCTCTCGGCCTAATCAACACATAAGCCTACCAACCTATAAATACTCGGCTCACTAGCCTAGAAAACATGTTACATTTGTAATTACAACTGGGGCTCATCCTTGGGGTATTACATGATCCATGTGAGAGGATCTCGTTGAGTATCGATGATAGTGACAGATTGGACAGGTTGATTAGTGACAAGTTTACAAGTTATAGGTTGATGTGACAGTGGTAGTTACAGTGACAATGGTAGTGGCAGTGAATTAGGGAGAATCAAGGAGTTGGATTTTCCTTCAAGTTGGAGCCTTAGAACTAGGTGGTTGTAGCCACCTTTCAGTTGGATCCGGAGAACCTAGGGGGTTGTAGCCTCCTTCTTGTTGGAGCCAGAGAATTCAGGGGGTTGTAGATTCCTCCAAGTTGGATCCTGAGAATAAGGGGGTTGGAGCCTCCTTCCAGTCGTATCTAGAAAATAAGGAACTTGGTGCTTCCTATGAATGTATTTCTTCTGACATATAAGTAAAGCATTCAATGGTTTTCTCCCATTTGGGTTTCCACATAAATTCTAGTGTACTGTGTATCTATAGTGATGTGATGATGTTTATGATTATATCGTTGATGATATATTGAATGCTAATGATAAATTGTTGAATATTGTTGAAGAATGTACTGTCGTTAAAATTAATATTATTGCTCATTATTGATTCACCCCCTCTCTCAGTAATCCAACATGTAGTGTATTTTTCCTCTATGTGTTGTGGTTATTTCATCATCGAGTTTAAATGATCTTGCTATATAACTCTAATGACATCTATGTATTTCCTTGAATGGATGTGGAATTAATTGTTGTGACTGATCTTTAGCAATATGTGGGAGAATCTATTGGTAATCGTGGCATTGCATGTTGGTTGGGAATAAACTATGCACTAATTTGTTTCCTTCAAGTGTTTGCATACTTTCAACAACTATAGGACGTAGACCGTCCATCTATTACCTCACAAAGATTGAGGGTTGTCATTAAATATTTGTTATGCATAAATTACTCAGCTAAGATTGACAATTTCTCTCCCTTCCCATACTCTCTCACCTTGGGAAAATTCCACCTTTGTTGGGTGTTCCCTTTATTGTTGTGCATCCATTTGAGTGTTGGGGTGAATTCCTTTGTTGTTTGACATCCATTTGAGTGCTAGGGAGAATTCCTTTGTTGTTGGGCATCCATTTGCTTGACGAGGTGAATTTAATTGTAGCTGGGTATTTTTCATCCCTTTGGGAGTTTAGAATTTAGTTGTAGCTTGGCGTTTTTCATCCCTTTATTTGTTATCCATTTCCACCCATGACTTGAGCAGGTTGTTCAATGCTCTTGTTGTCCATACAGTTGAGTCTGAGCTCTGTCTTGAGGAGAGAACCATGTGCTCACTCTCCATTGTCCCATGCAGCATGTGAAACTTTCTTATTGGGCAACCCATAGCATGCAAGAGATGTACGTTCCATTTGTTGGCAATCATAAGTAAACACTAACCCTAATTTTTGAACGAATCAAATGCATAGTGTAACGCCTAAACGTTCCACACCATGTTTCTACCTCCGTTGCTATTGGTGCTTATGGGTCTCGATCTAGATCTGGGTCTAGAGGCTTAGAATCACTTGCTTCATCAACGACTTAATATACTATTGCAGCTAGACCTGGAACTATTGTTGCATATTTAGGTACCTATTCCTTTGTTGTTGGTTTAGATGTAGGACCTGGAACAAGGTAGTTGGCTGACTTGGCTGACTTACTTCCTGACATCTGGTTCACTTAGTTGTCTGGCTACCTTGGATTTTTGACTTGGCTAGCTGGCTGGTTTTCTTGCTACTCCCATTTTTGAGCCAACCTATAGTACAACTCACCATATGACATGCTATGAAGAGCATCCACCCATAATGACAGTTTATGAGAGCAAATGTGCATTAGCCGGATCCACCAACGACGAAAAATTGAGCTCTTCCTCCACAACTTATATAGAGAGACTATTGAATAATCGTTCATGTATTAATTAATAAAAAGCCAAGGTACCGAGGAAAAGTAATTTTCCCAACAAGGCCAAGGCACCTAGCAATGGATTCGGCCAGAATGATGGATTCTCCCAGAGCGATGAATTCGACCATTGTGATGGATTTCCCTAGAGCTATGGATTCAACCATTGTGAGCTCCCCTATAGTAGTAGAGATTCTAAAAGGTTGGAAATACCAAAGCTTGGTATGAAGGAAATACAAACTAAGATGGTTGCAGGTGTGCAATTTGACTTTGTTGAACCTTATGCAGCTAGACGTAGACCTGCTTTGATGCGCCTACTATTAATACCCAGATCAATTGTTTCTGGGCCGCCAACACCTAAATGTTCCATACCGTAAACTTGTCTCCAATGTGCTCCAAGGAATATTATCGTTGCATGGACACCCACGTTTGTCATCTTGGTTCAAGCATAATCTATGATCACTTTCCCTCATTTGCCCAGGGTCCAAACATGGCATAGAGCATCCACCTTGAGCACTGGTGAAACTTTGACATGAAATTCAATGCCACATACTATTATGATTCTCCTGTGCAAGAGAGCTGCTATATGGAACATATCCATCATGGCTTCATTAAAGGAGGCAAATTAAGGTGTAATCCATTGGTATGTGGAGGTGCCTAGGTATATTCATTAATTAAAAAAGATTTAATTGTGAAATGCATTGAGCACTGCAGCCAACTCAACGACCTAGGTGGCATAGTGAGCGTAGACTATAATAAGTGTTACATGATAATGACACAGTGACAACATGTACAGAGCTTAGATGTCCATTGGCATGAATTGTTATTGTCATTGATAGATAATTGATGAGTGCATGGCAAAGGACTAAGGCTTGGTAGTGTGATACAATAATATAGGAGGTTTGCCTGCACATATTTGTAATACTGTATTTATGTTTGGACCTACTAATCTTATTGAGGTTTATGTTCAAGCAACGTATATTGAAGTAGGGAAAACTGGAGTTGGTGTATAAGGGGAATCATCTTCAAAGAAAGAAGGCAAAGGAAAAGGGAATGGGAAGAAAGCAAGCTCAACGACAATGAAGGAAGAGAAGCTCTCTTGCAAGCATTGCAAGAAAGAAGGGCACGATGATGAACATTGTTGGAAATTGAACCCAGAGAACAAACTGAAGTGGTTCAAAGAGAGGAAAGGGAGGAACAAAGTTGCAGCAACAACACATTCAACAGACTTGGGGTCAGATTCAGGTGATGAGACTAAGATCACAACAATTGGTTTCTCAGGCAAAATTGGTGATGGTTATGATTCTCGAAGTAAATTGTTTCATATAAGGGTCATTATGAAACATACCAAGATCGACACTTTGTTAGATAGTGTATCTCAAGCTAACTTAATTTCATAAGAAGTGGTTAAGCAATTGGGATTAAATACTAAGATGCATCACAAACCCTATTCCCAAAATTGGATAATAAAAAATCACAAATTGTCCATAACAAAGCAATGTGTCATGAAGTTTACAATTACATCTAAGTTTGTGGATGAGGTAATATGTGATGTGGTACTTCTAGAAGCATGTGGAATGGTCTTAGGTATCCCTTATTTATATGATCGCAAAGCAATCTTCTATAGGGAACAAAATCAATATCACTTAATTAATAAAGGAACTGAATATGTTGTGCATGCTCATCATATTAAAGGGAATCAATCTCTTGTTGTTATAGCAAGATTTGCCTCACCTTATGAAAATTTGCACAGAAGGCCTTTTTCCATCTCCCTATGTAGACTTGAAGTCCCTTTTTGCAAAACCCAGAGCTAAAAACATTATTTTTCCACATATATGAGCCCTACCTATTGTACAGCATGCGCATACGCATGTTACACCACTACATCCTGCGTACATCGGGTTTTGTGCCCAAAATTAAAAAATGGTGTCGGGTTTCCATGTCATGTCACAGGATCCACGATCCTTGACCTTCCATATACTGGAAACATTCTTTCTTGACCCTTAAGTTCCACTTGAAGGCTATAAATGGGCCAAATTCGAGCTATGGAAAAGAGGAGAAGAATTCAACTTTGAGAGAAAAGTTACTATGGAGAAATTATTCACTTCATATTGAGTTTGCATCCCTTTGTCCTTTTAATTCTAAACACATTGTTCAGCCCCAAGCTCTTCCCTACATGATTGAGAACCTCATTGTCTCTCTTATATGAGCTTGCATTTGGTGGAGGATTGAAGTGGTGGAGGCCCAACTAGAAGGGACTTAGTTTCTCGGTTCCGAACCGTGCCGACACAGAAGTTTGTAATTCATTCACTTATGTTGATTACATTTTAATAGAAATTCTCTTTTCTCATCCAATTAATATCTTGCAAGTATTCGAATTATTATTCCATGGGCGTATTTGCTATGAATGTTGATGGATTATGCTATTGAATGTGCTAACTTTATATATTATCACCATATGTTTGTGTTTCTTGGTTGTTGAGGACAAGTTGCAGGTGTATCGCTTTGATTCAAGTCCTCAACGGTGGACTTCATCGAACGTATGGACGAGGTAGGCCTTTTATCTTGTCTTGCTAGCATATTTGTTTATATACCATATATGAGATTAGATTTGATTTCTGCAGTCATTTCCGTCTGTTGTGGTTTGCCCCTAGCCATAGAGAGATTTTCCTCGTAACACTTGTCACAATGGAACAATTAAGGAAGGCAGCTTATTCAAGAAAAAATGTCACACCTAAATTGGATGATCTTAAGCACAAAAGTAAAATGGTCATAGCATGTAGATCTAGCCATACTTTACTTCAAGATGAGTTTTTGTCGTGCAAGCTTGTAGAGAAGAACATACATGTTGGTTCATTTTCAATCATATTTCTGATATGGTTATCGTTGATAATGTTTTCTACATGGATGGTAGTGGGTTCAGAAAGATGTGAATAAATGAAAATGGCTAACAATATGTGTTCACTTATCATGGTTGCTTTGCAATTGATTATGATGTGATAGGTGCATAGGACATATTTGATAGACAAAGGACAAGTGGGGAGGCCTATCCCGCACTTGATGTCTAGTTAATATCCTTTTGGAGGACCAAATGGTCTCAGTGGGGAGGTGTGATCCAAATGAATCCAAAAAAGACAAAAATTCAAAGTTCTTGAATTCAGAAGAAACTAGCACCATCGCATAATGCTCGTCATGTCGATACCAACAATATATTCTTTTTCAAAAATGGATTTCGTATGGTGAAGTTATTGTGTTATGAAGTTTTTCCAAAACATGCATATTGAGGGGTCTGAGATCCCTTTAACTCAAAGTCGGGAACCAAACCCGCCTAACAGGCCCAATTAGACTCGTAAGCGTTTGATGAGTGGTAAGGTTCTCTAGATTCATGATCTGATTGGGTTTATCGATGGGCTTTAATGGTGATTGACATATATGTCTTTTGTATTAAGCCTTTTTCCTCAGGCTAGGCGGTTTTCTTTTTGGTTCTTTTCTAACGTTGTAACAAAAGAGAGATAAAACTCTAAACTAGATGATAGAGAGAAGCTAACTATTTTTTGGGGGGAAGGTTTGGTTTATGATAACCTTTATACCCTAGCATGCATACGAAGAATATCTAAACAACTCAAACTGACATTAATACCATTTTAATTAGTGGACATTCAACATTGTCTAAGATAACAGTTATGGAAAAGAAACATACATGTGACAAGAAGCTAGAGTAAGAAAAAAGTAATTCTCAATGCTCTATTATCATTCACAGGTTAACACAATCGATTACTAGTCACCAATTAGAATAAAATAATTGTTACAACATTATAAGATAACTTTAAATACAGGTACAACAACTCTTTCTCAACAAAGCAACAAATATCGGATCTGAAGACAGAGATAATCCTCCTCGGTCTAAACACATTCATGCCTTAGATGAAAGAAGTGTCTTTGGTTCTAAAGAGAACTTCTTAATTAAAATAAACTTGCATAGAAAAAGTTCTATTACAAAATTTCATAAAAGTCTTTCTCTCCAAAACCATCGACCCTTGGTGCAAGGTCGATGCCTTTATTTATAACAAAAATTAACTAGTCTAAAAATAGCTACTACAGTGGTATTAAACTGGGAAAACACCATGTGGCGGATTTCATCTATTTGTTCTCTTCTCCTTCTCTAATGGTTCTATTGGAGTGGATTGTTCTTCTCGTACTCTGACCACTTGACGAAGAGATCTTCGCATGTGTATGAATATGGAAACCTTTGTTGATCCATCGGAGTGGAGAAGACCTCCTTTATCTCTACTGCCAGTTCCCTGTACTTGATTACCTTGAAACTTAAGCGTTGTAGTATATGACCACCACATGCTCCAGAGTGACAGTCATTTAAAGCTTTCTCAGCTTCATCATAGGTTAGACATCGTCGAAATAAGGAATCAATACCACGACGGTAAAGGGTGTCACCAAGGATAATATATTGACGGGCTTGATACCGAATACGATGACGATCTACACGAGAAAGATCACGCCATAAATTTTGGGTCTAGAGATAAATGATAATGTCTCTGTACCATATATCATCTGAAATAATTAGAAAGATAGACTCATCAGGAAGAGAATCTTCTGCCACAATTTTTGTCTAAGTGGAGGGAAGGTCACATATCAACTTGGCAAAAACCAATGATTTCTTTAACTTGGCTCGCTCAAAATCAAAATCAAACTCTTGGAGAATCACTATCCATTTGGAGTACTTGCCCCCCAACAATTGTCATGTAAGGATGTGTTGCATAGGGTTGCAATCGGAAATAATAGTAGTTTTGCACAATAAGATATAATGATGAAAACGTTGAACAACTTGAACAACTGCCAGGGCCAATTTTCCCACATGCATATATTTGGTTTCGGTGGTCGTGAGACTCCCACTCAAATAGCAGATAACATGTTCATCGTGTGAATCATCCTCTTGGACTAGAACCATGGCTATGGTAGAGTCTGAAGCAACTAAGTATAAGAAATAATCTTGACTATAATCGGGGGGAAATAAAAGTGGTGTACGGGTCAAGGCAAGTTTTAAAGCTTCAAAAGCTTTGTTGGCAGTGACGCCCCATACAAAATATGATTGTTCTTAAGAAGTCAAGTGAAACCTTTCGTTAGTTTAATATTATTTGGAATGAATCGATGTAAAAAAATTTCCTTCCCTTGCAAACTTTGGAGTTGGCGTAAGGTGGAAGGAGGAGGCAAGTTCAGAATGGCTTCAACCTTCAAAGGGTCCACCCTAATATCATGTGTAGAAACGATAAAACCAAGAAGCCATCCAAACTCCACACAAAAAACATGTTTGTTTAGATTCAATCGTATGCGATAATATCGACACGTAGAAAAATGGCTCGTAAATGTGTCGGGTGATCCTGACGATGCAGGGAATCCATTGGTAAGTCATCTAGGTAAGGTTGTACAATGTGCTTAATATGATGAAAATCATAAGACATAGCACATTGAAAAGTCGCACCAGCATTCTTGAGACTAAAAGGGAGTTTACAGTATGCAAGGGTACCCCAAGGGCAAATAAAAGCAGTCTCATGTTGATACACGGGTAAAATATTGATTTGATTATAGCTAGAGAATCCATCCATCAGAGAAAATATTTCACTCTTGGCACAATCGTCAACAATCTGGTCGACAAAGGGGGTTGGATAATTATCTTTGGGACAAGCCTTGTTAATATCCCTATAATCAATGCAAACATGGATCGTACCTTGTTTCTTCGTAACCAGAACAAGATTAGATACCCAATCAGTCAATGCTACAGGATAGACAAAACCAACTATAAAAAGTTTTTCAACTTCGAGTTTAATCGCAACAAATTTTGTGGATGTACTGGGCGAAGTCTTTGTCGAACGAGTTTAACCTCAGGGCATGTCTTAATTTCGTTTACAACAATATCTGGATCAATTCCAAGAATTTCTTCGTAATTCCATGCAAAAACGTAACATAATTCTTAGAACAGAGCCTTGTAAGTGCGGATCTCATCAGGAGAACATGAGGCACCGATATGAATATTTTCCATTATTCAAGGCTTAATCGAAATATCTAAGGGGATGGTAGGTGAAATATAGCCCAAGTTCCCTTCATACAAAACATCTTGTATTGGTTCAGAAACTTGGGGAATAGTAATGATTGTATACGGATTTGAAATCCATTGATAACTCTTGATAGTCTCGGGTTCCAGGAAGAGGATAGAACGATGATTCCCATCATCCCATGGGGTGTCTTCCATGGACATAACCGTCATGATCACGTCATCAGTGTGAAATACCATGTGAAATAGATCAAGAGATGTATCTACAAGAGAATGAGGAGAAGGAGTTGTCGATTGAATAGCTCGATAAGTCAATTCCACCGAAATTAAAGGCATTTGGTCTCCATAACGAAGACAATCGTCCAGGCGAGGTACTATCCAAGGGTCATGGGACTCAAGGGTTTTGCCAACACTAGTCGAAATCATGTTGATAGAAGCGACAAAAGGAGGAGGAATATCGAGTGGTGGGATAGGAAAAGTGCCCAGTAACGATGAATCCTTTAGAAGATCCACACCGACACTCTCATAACCAGGAGGTGTTTTCGCTATGAAGGGAACGTTACTAGTGTGTGAATCATAACAAAAAAAGGCGAGCTGATCTACCATAACAACTTTAACTTGGTGAGGGAAACGTATCACACTGAAAAGGGTAGAAACAATCATGTGCATAGAATCGATCCAACTACGACCAAGTAAAAGGTTGTAATCGAGAGGTGCATCAAACACCTCAACCTCAACCGTAACTGTTTTTCCTTCTAATGCAATAGATAACGAAGGAAGAACACCACAAGGTTTAAATATTGTACCATTAAAATCTTTTAGAGTATTGTGTGACTCGGTAAGGGTAGGAGAGCCAACAATTTTCCAACAAGTGACGGACATGATGCAAGTCAAAGCTCCTTCGTCAACAACGGTTCGAAAAATATTCTTATTTTCGACAATGACTTGTATTTGAAACACTAATTAATGAGGGATTCTTGGAATGTGATCTTCCAAGTCAAGGATTATCAAATAAGTATCGGTTGGGTCGATTCCACCAATAGTCTTTAACAATGCTTTTTGTTGTGTAGGACAACTTTGAAGGACTTTGAGAGCTGACATAACAGATGGTGCTTGTGCCAGATCTTCTACAATACTATAGTTTTGATCTGCACATGTGTGGGGGTTAAATGATGACCTACGAACAACGCCTTTAGGAGGCAGACAAAGAACTATTTCTAGACTTGGTCGTTTGAGATGAAGAGGATCGTTGCGAGGTGAAGTCGGAGGAGGAGGTTGGACCAATGGAGGTGGTGAATCATCAACTTTCTCCTTAGAAGGAGAATAATCTTTGGCTCAAGTAGCGACTACAACTTCGTTCTTCTTGGAGTCACCAGTACACATAAGTACATAAGACGTGGTAGAGGGAGAAGGTTGGTCATGAATAACCAATTCAGCCTGTTGTTGAGAAGGAAAATGTTGTCACAAAACGACAGGTGTAGGAGTCTTGGTCCCTTGGAGGAACTTAGTAACCTCAACACGTCTTGGACAATCTTTCATATAATGATCCTCACCACAAATAAGATAAGGATAATGAGGTTTTCACTTTTCTTTATCATCAGCATGATGAATCTTGGGTTTACTAGATTGTTGATTATTATTTTTATCCTCTTTATTCTTACCCTTCCCTTTCTTTTTATTTTGATTTTTATCGGTAGGTGTAGATTGAACCGTATTGACCTCAGAGGTTTTACTGGGAGAAGGAGTCGGAGGAGTAACATTTTGGACATTAGAAGTAGTAGATTTGGGATTGGAATGACTGGCTTGTTTAGACTGAGTCTCAACATGAAAAGTGTCAATCGTACCCTTGGCAACATGATAAGATACTAGAGGTGTTGGGGTTGGATTGTAGACAGGAAAGGAGCATCAGAGATCAAGTCATATAATGTGGTTGTTTGTGAATAAACGAGATCGAAGTATTGAGCATGACTAATCGCCTGCTCTTCAGTGACGACACTGCCCATGGAAACATCACAGGCTATAGGACCATTGAGTGACTTGGTAAACCACTCAACCAATAATTGATCAGGAAGGGGACCTTTGATTAATCGTCTTCTCCTCCTCCACTCATGAATATGATCTGAAATGTGCGTGGAGGAGGATTGTTTAAATGAACTCAAAAATTTGATTCTTGTCTCATATCGTATCAGTAACTAGTAATGTGTTAAAAAATCCATAGCTAAGGTGTTAAAGTCATTGAAGAATCCTCGAGGCAATTCGATATAGCATTTGG
>ML852855.1:0-23515 GCA_009831015.1 Picea engelmannii | reverse complement strand
TAAAGAATGGAGTCTCAAATTTTGAAAATTTTTGGGTTTGTTTCAGTTGCATGAGGACATGCAATGGTTTTGGCATGGGGGAATGTTGAGCCTCTAAATTTACATCCCCACTACCCTATTATACTCCTCATCTATACCTTTTTAGCTTACCTAAGCTTGGATAAATGACAAAGAACGCTACCATTATCCATTAATAAGGTCATAAGGTAAAGTATAATTAATTCATGCATTTTTGTGGTTTATTAAGCTAGGAGACTAAATGTTTCATGTACTAATGTTTTAATTTTCCATGTGTAAACTTTGACCTCTAGATGAGTCCATCCTTTTTGTACTAGCTCAGCCATCCGGTACTTATACGCCAGATTGCTACTGCCTGAATCTGGTACCAAGCGCACCTTCCATTCAGATCTGGTACCGAACCATTCACTGTCGTGATCCGGTACCAACGGCCGCAGACTATTCTAGTCTAGTACCAACCACTTGTGCATTGTTCTAATCCGGTACCATTTATCGAATCTCACCTATCACGATTCAGTACCAATATAGGAAGAAGAATATACCAAGTTTAGCTCCAGATCATACCAAAGATAATTGTTGGATGTTTGTTGAATCATTAAAGCTCTAGCAAGGTTATGATAATCTTGTGTGTTTATTGCTTCATCCTCATACACTTCATGTCATGAGGATGAAGCTTAAAATATGTAACCGAATATATAAATTTGACAATTGACTGATTTGCTAAAGATCTCACCTCCTTGTGTTTCACGACTAAGACTGTTTAAATAGTCATGACAAGGATGGTGGAGGTAGTAGAGAGTTAGTATAATCCAACATGTGAAGCAGCATTACATATTGTAGAACATATTATGAGTTGAAGTTTAATAGAAGGGTGTCATTTATTTCCATGTCTTGATCGTTTATGAATGAATATGAGTTAAGTCGTTAGCATAATTTAATTCTATGTCTTGAAGTTTGGGTAAGAGTAATGTGTGGATCGAAAGCAAGCTTACTGTAAATTCCAGTCACTGACCTATTGAAGCGGCAAGGGCCCACCACCCAACAAAGGTCAGCATCCTTATAGATTAGTGTTAGTAGTTGATTTCAATAGTATAAATGTTAGACTAGCTGAATCTTTGATCCTTTCAGAGGATAGCAGTATAGTTCAGTTTAGGTTTCGATTGTTTAGAGATCTTTACTTACTCTGTTTTGCATATGCTTTGTTTCTGTTTTTATGAATTTGATTTTTTTTCATGGGCATGAATGTTGGTAGCAGTAGTCAAACATAATTGATGGAGAACTAGTGAAGTTTACAACAACACATTTTGAACCACAGCATACTCAGTATATTGACTATTGAACTACCCATACTATGTCTCGATGATTGATGAGTGATGATTGATGTGTGATTTCCCTTTCAGAAGCATGATTGCATAGTTAGATTTATAGGTCAGATAGCAGAGTTGATCTATCAAAATAACTCCATCTCATACTTGCATGTGCCATAATGGAGTAGATAGCCTCTCTGTGAAAGACAACCATGTTTTGTTTTGCTAGTTTGCCTTATTTTCAACATGCATAGTCTAGAATAGTTCTATACTCATGACATTGGAATTACCTTTCTTACGGGTGTCTTGAAACTCTGTTGATTACGAATCACGGATTGATAATTAATGAGTGCATTATACTAAACATATAAGTAGCACAATAGTTAACAATATTAAAAAACTAAAATTGAGTCTCATTTGTATTGATGATTAATTTCTGATCTTTTTTGTTTCCACTACATATGTTTTAAGTCAATAAATTTCAATGTAGAATTTTTCCATGATAACAACTAGGGTATTAGTGTTGGTTCACTAGAAAGAAATTTCTCAGATATGAAAATTAGTCACATAAGAGTGTATGTGAAAATTGACATGGAATCAAAGTTTGGGATCTGAAGAGAAGGGGATCATATTTGAGACACAGTTGGATACAACATTGGAGGAGTGTTGTTCTTGTTCTTATTATTGTTCTCGGCAGGTCACAGGTGACAACTCTAAGGGAGCTGAGGAGTTATCTCTGAGAAGGAGCTACAGTGACGATTGTAGGTGGAAACATATTATATGGTCTCTAGCTTGATACATGGAGAAGACTGTCTAGACGAGGAGTTTTGGTCTATTGCAACTCAGTGGTGTGGTAGGTTGGGAGTTCTAGTGAATTGGTGGAGAGCTTGAATCACAACAGTATGTTCTTTGGAAAATTTCCAACCCTGTGGATGGACTTCCAGTGAATTTTCATGGTGAGTTACAATGGATGCAGCTCATGTACTTTGGCACGAACAATGTGGATTCAAATGTTTGAAAGGTTGATGAGATAAAGTCTTCATCGGGCCAAAGAGTTGCACAATGTTGAGGTATGACAATGTATGTGGTAATATTTGACCCAAGAGGATGAGGAAAATTGCAGAGATGAGTTGCAGTGGTCTAGAGTGGACTAGATTGAGTATCCAATCACATCTTGAGACTGTTCATAAAAGGACATAGGATTAATGGTAGCATGTGAAAACACAAAGAGTTTTTGGTGACTTGGATGATGGCCTTGGGTAGAATTTCATTGAATGGTTGTGACTTTGGGAAGAGGGATGTTTTCCTTGGAGGATTCCATGGTTCTTATATAGAGAGAGACACCCGCACATGACAGGGGCACATGATTTTTTCGTGAGTTTCACAGTTTCTAACTCAGATATGTACAGGGAGCTTAGTAGAAGGAACATGCATGTAGTAAAGGGATCTAGAGAAATAGAATTCCAAATGGAGTCAGGGGGTGTGTTGTGAGTGGAAAATGTGTTATGGTATCAAGAGTGTGTTCTCAACCTTAGGGATTAAGGAGTAGGGATATGAAGTGTTGATCCAAGATGGATAGGTTTTATTGGATGTTGAGTTGGTCTTCCCAAGTTTTGGGAACCTTTTGTGGAGGGGATCTATGCATGAGAGTCGATGTTGCCATAGATTGAGAGGATATGGACTGATTGTATTTAGAAGGAGACTTGGTTGGTGTCCAGGGAGGATAAAAATGGTTTGAATGTCATGACTATGGTAATTTTGCTTCATAGTGTCCACACCGAAGGAAATTGGGAAGAAGGCAGCAGACATCAACAACAGAGTTTGATGAGGTTGAAAACATGTTCTAGAGGGATATATTGTTGGTCTCCTCCCTTTCAGGTACAATCCCCAGCAGGGAAACTTGGTTTGTGGATAGTAGAGTATCTTTCCATATGACAGGTGTTAGTGAGTTGTTTGACACTTTCACAAAGACTAGCTTAGACTTATGTGTGGATCTTGGCAAACAATCCAAGCATGCAGTACAATGATCTGGTACAGTATTGTTTTTATTGGAGTTAGGAGAGATATTGAGGATGTCAAATGTGTTGTGGGTGCCAAAACATAGGAGGATTTTCCTCTCAGTCTCGAAGATTGAGAGGAAGGGATATCATGTATTGTTTCAAAGTGGAAAATTATTGCTTGTATCCAGAAGGTCTAGCTTCAAATCAATAGTGGTTTTTGGAGTTAGGGAGGGTTACCTATATAATCTGAGGGGCCATACTATGAGTGTTGTGGCTAGTGGGAGCAAAGAGATAAAGGAGGAGGAGTGTGTAGCTCCACCAATGGTGAGGAAGATGGCTCCACTAGTAGCACAGGTTCAGAGGGATCAGGTAGCTCCACAAGTAGTGAGGCATGTATCCTTACCAATAGAATTGGCTCAGAGGGAGTCATCCCTTAGGATCTAGTGGGTAGGAGAAACCTCCCGGGATTGTGCAGAGGACAGAGGATAGGGATAAGGTATCTCTAGAGGTTGTGTAGACTCAGAGGGAGTCTAACTTCAGAGGGATTGTGACTTCAGAGGAATTCATGAGACTCAGAGGGAATTCATTTATAGGGAGTCAGTGGATTCAGAGGGATCTCGACTTCAAAGGAATTTAGGAGACTCAGAGGGAATTCATTCAGAGGGGGTCAGGAGGCTCAGAGGGAGAGTCAGTCATTTAGTGGGAACCAACCTTTAATTCCATATGGGAGAGAGGAATCTTGCAAGACTATCAGGATGGCGTCATGGGTTAATATGGCCAGGAAGGTTGTTTAGAGGTAGGAGGCTTCTAGGAGCAGGATGTCTTCTAGGACGGGATCATTCTAGACAACAGGATTTTCTTCGGTCAAAGAGGGAGAAACCAATAAGATGAATTGGAGATCAATTGTGGTAGAGGATCCAATGCGGGAGACAAAGCTACTTCCAGGTGATGATGGATGATGGAATGTCTCCCTCGCTAAGAGGGAGTGTTGATGATTTTGTAGCATCGGGAAGCATTCCCACTTGTGGAGTGTGGTGAGAATACCTCCCTCACTAAAACAGAGTGTTGACTTGTGTAGCTTTGGGCAGGTATCCTCACATGAACCTAGGTGTTGGGCATGTGGGAATCATTGTGAGCACCACATCACACTTTCAGTTTGAACCCCTTGGATTTGAGTGGGGGCTTCATGGGTTTGGTGATAGACTTTGTGGGCATGTGTTGGGTCTTCACACCCACAAGGAAAGACTAATTTTATGTTGACTTGTGATGGGGATTCTATGGTGACCCCTAAAGATTGTATATAAAGGAGAGAGTTCATTGTGACATTTCATATTGTGCCATAGTGTGGTGACATGAAGTTAGCATAAGTGATTATGCACTTGTGCCAAGGAGGATTGGTGATATTAGAAAAGGGAAAGTCTAGAAAGTGGTGAATCTGACCTAGAAGAGAGAAGTGAAGAAGGTCGCATGTGTGAAGAAAACCAAATTCCGGTACTTATACACAGTTTGTAGAAGGACGAAGTGTATATATACACAGGTTGCAAAAGGACAAATTGTGTATAGGGTATACGTGATTTTCAATTGAGAGAACAGTGTATGCACAAGGGTTTCTAGTAAGGTGAATCGCGTATATATTTTCTGGGAAGGTACAAATTAGTACAGGATGATAGGTGATGTCAGAAGGACATACAAGTGGCCTACAGTAGATTCATGGGAAGAGGATATTTTCAAGGATATTGTTGAGGTTTGGTTTTTTTTTATTTGTATGGTTATTGGATAAAAAGGTTGTTCTCAGTTTTGGTGACTTTGGAGGACAAGGTTGTCCTCATATTCTGGTGATATTGTATTGGTTGGGAGAGCTATTTTTTCCCTCGGGATTTATGATGTTAACAAGATTACAAAATTGAAATTGAGTCTCATGTGTATTAATGATTCATCTCTGATCTTTTTTGTTTTTGTTGAATATGTTTTCAGTTAATAATTTTCAGTGTATAATTGTTCAATGATAACAGCTAGGGAATTATTTTTGGTTCACTAAGAAGCAATTTATCAAATCTGAAAAATTAGTCACATAAGAGTGTATATGAAAATTGACAAATAAGCCTGGTTTTTTTTTTTATAAAATGTCAATCACTCATCAGAAAATCAAATATTGTGTACAATAGTATTGATTTTTTTAATTATAATTAAGGTGTTTGAATATAAGCATTCCATTGATATATTATATCATTTAAACAAATAGGCCAATTGATTACACCTATGTTCATTGTAATAATGCAACACATCCATGTGTAAAGCATTGCAATATAACATTTTATAACACCAAAAACTGCAATAGAATAAAAAAACCCATTTTATTATATATGAATAAGGGATATTTCCTCATACAAAATTAGATAACCTAAAGTTCCATGATAATCAAAATAATAAATAATTGCTACAATTATTGGTAACATGCTATCATACTATTTGGGACAATATGTCCACATTAAACAAAATGTTTGATTTTTACAAACAAATATTCCAAAATATTAAACATGTAAAATTCAATTATATTGATAATCATTCATCTCTTGAAATGTTTCCCTTCATCAATCTACTTGCATGCCTCGTTTCTTCATCACTTGCAGGGAATATAGTACTTGGGTTATTTGCAATGTTTTATTGAGTAGTTTGATTTTGTTCTGCCTCTTCATGTTCCATTTACAAACAAAGAAATGAAGTGTAATGAGTATAGCTACATTTATAGTATAGTATACATGATTGTCTAAACTGAAAAACATACAATACCAGCAAGTGATTCATACATAGTACACATTCTTTTGAATCCATATTTCATGTAGACATATTTTCTAATGCATCCATTCCATAATTTGTTTCCTACAAGTTTTATATGCCATGAAAAAATATGGATACAATTAAATATTTATTTTTCATCCATTAATTATACAATAAGGGAAGTAAAAAAACATAGCTACTTACAAATTGTTCAATCAACATAGTGACAACAAAGCTACTTACAAATTTTTCCAACATATGCTCACAACCCATACGTAATCTAATTTTAATCAAATGTTCAGAAATATCTTCTTTGTACTTTAGCACCTAACAGAAAACATCCATGCACAATTGTAAATTAATTAAAATATAAGCATCACAACAAATATGAAATGTTAAGGAAAAGGTCATTACAAACAAACTATGTGATCAATCGTTTTCTACCTTGTCGTCTCATGTGTTGAATGGGACCCATTTTTTTTATTTTTTTTTGCGACAACAAAACAACAGAAATTTATTATTTCATGTGATAATTAAACTATCTAATTACACATAATTTATAATATTAAAAAAACGACAATTACATATGTTTGATGCAATTTGTTGTTGGGATAGATCCCCCTACAATTCAATTAATTTTATTTCTTTGACCATCTCCCTATAAAAAAATTTGGACATCCCTAATGGCATGTTTTAGATATCATCGCATTCAGTGTCTTCAATTTTATTAATATTCCTAAAAAGACAAAAATCACAACAACAACAAAAAATCGACGTAAATATAGAAAAAACATTAATTTTGGAATTTTATCAAATTGTTTATACATATTAAAGAAAACATGTTTAATAGTAATACTTTCTAAATGATTCTTTTTATTGAATGATTTTTTCTATTGCAAATCTCAAAGGTCTCATTCGCCATTGCTACAAAACTGTTTTAAATATAACTAGGTTCTTGGATTCGTTGGATTGATTTTTGTACTATAAGTGAAAAGAATGTTTATTTTTTTTCCATTATATCCCTCATATTATTATAAAAGTTTTTTCCCTGTTCATTTACTTCTAGCACCACTCCAAATGATCTAAAAACTAATTCATGATCATCTGCATATTTCATAATCTGTTTCTTCTGGGGAGGGATTTATGTTCCCTCTTTGTTGGTCCCTACACAACATTCAACATATGTGAAATTGAATGTTTGAAACATGTTAGCTATTATTGTTAAGAAGTACATTATTAGTAAAAATTCAAAAAAAAATCATGTTAATCATTTTTTTCCACCTAATTCACGTATTTGTAACATTTCCATAAAGATTTTACACTCTTTTCCATTTAGATTACAAACAACATTCTCAAGTGTTTTCATGTTTTTACTCTACACGAAACACGTTAACCAATTCGCATCACTTAAACCTATGAATAACTCAAATTTATTACTTTTATATTAAAACTTCAAATAACTGGCTATGTTCTCTTATTGGAACATCCTTCCTTCATGCTTATTTATATACTTTTTTTCTTTGATCTTCTATCATCCATCTTATATCAATAAAATACCTATATAATAAAATATATAAATTTTGAAATATGTTTTGCAAACTAAGTAGAGAAATTTAGCCTAAAATTGTTTTTGAGTTAAGTGATGTGTATTATACAATAATATGCACCAGTGCATTTAATTATGTATGGAACACCATGTAGCCTGATGCAAAACTACAAAAAAATCTCACACACTAATACATTTATATGTTTTTTCACCCAATAGTCTATTTTATAATAATAAATGAACCAATGCTATATACTTTACAATGAGCACCAAAACCCAAAAATGGTTTTTTTCTAAAACTTTGCATGGCCAAGTTGTGTGCTCTATAATAATAAATGCATTGATGTGCATTGTGTATAATGTGAAATGTGATGCCCAAAACCATTTTTTAATTATAATAGGTCAAGCAGTGCACTATACAATAATAAGCACACTAGTGTGTATTTCATATACAATGTGTATCATGAAACTTGTAAATGTTTTTAAAAAACTAACAAAGATAGGTTTTGGAATCCAATGTAATGAGGGGACTCAGTCCATTAAAATATTATTTACATCAAAATAAATATTGAGGCCAATAAATACTGAAAGACTAAAAAAAGAAAAAAGAAATATCATAGTGAAAGGGTAAAGAAACGAAACCCTTACTACTAGGGTTTACAATGACATAAAATAAAATGGAAGTAACAACAAAGTTATGATTTGTAGTATTGAAGGTGAGTCTGAAACCCTTCTACTATGTTGAAATGAACTATAGATATGAATAGGAGTAAATAAAAATTTCTAAGAATTTTTTAATCAATCAAGGAAAAATTTGTTGAGATGAAGACAATGAAGTTACATACCTAAAATTTCTCTTCTGCACATTTTTATGTGACCCACAATGACCCCTTTAAAAAAACATTGTTTAAAAGAATCTATCCATTGAAATCTCTTACCTAGTAAATTTTCTTGGACAAGTATCCCCTCTAACGTTTAGCACAACAATGGATTTAGGATTAGGGTTTTTTAACTCAGTTTTACAAAATGAAAATCTCGCTCTTTTTTTAGTGATTTCATGGAAAATGTGTGGCTTATTTTTTTTTAAATTGACATGGGGTACAACTCTTATATTTAAGCACATCGGTGCATTATATTACCATAAATGCATCGAAGTAACAGTTTTCAACGAAAATAGAAGTGCAAACGTCTGCAATTAGTACTTTGTGAAGGTTTTTATTTATGGAGGTTTTAGCGTAGCTATTTTTTTAGTGCACATCAAATGCATATAGTAGAAAATAACACACCCATGCACCAATGTAAACTAGGCATGTCATTTACTTAAAAAAAAATCTTCAAAAGTTTGTTTAAAGTTAGAATGTTACATGCTTCCCAAAAATTCTTTTAAAAAATAAGATATGTATTGATTATGGTTTTGGATCAAATGTAGGGGGGAAGTGATAACATTAAATGGTGTATTCTATCCCTCATTCCATATCATTTGAAGTTAAGTTCTCCCTTATCATTTGCAACAAGTCCATATTTATTTATAAATTTTGATTATTTGATTGAATTTATGTTATATTTACACCTGTATTTGAATAATTCTACATTAAATTTTGCAAATCTTGATTTGAGATTTAGGTCAAATGTAAAAGATATTTCACCAGTGCCAAAATATTCATTAAAGCAAATTTTCCCCAAAAATGGGTTTTATAAGAAAAACCATGTCACTTGAATTGAAATTTAATAACTAATAGAATTTCAAAGAATTGAGTCAATAATAATAATTGAGTTGGACATATAAAATTCAAGGATGGGTGTGTGTTATATTTCCATTTGAAAATATTTAACCATATGTACACCTCAACTTTATTAAGATCTTGGTGAGATCGTCTCAAGATATATTCAATATCTTTGAAATACTCGATATGGGATATTTTATATTTATTAGTATTTTCCTTGTATATTATATGAAATCTATTATCATTTCTTTATTATATTTCCATTATTATAATATCTCACACTTCCAATATAGATTAATAATGTATTAATGTTATTATATTATATAGTTATTAATTTGTAATATTATATAATTATTATATAATATTTAATTAGTAGTTATAAAGTTGTGATGTACTTATTAATTTAATTTTATATAGTTTTTATATAATAGTTAATTCCTAGTATTAATAGGTAGTATATGTTGAACTTTTCATCTTTAATTCATACTATAAATATCCTCTAATACATAGTATCATTCACATTTGTATTATAATATAATAAGTATTGACAATTTCTTATGTACATATTTTTATTTTTATTTTTCTTTCTTTCTGGGGGAATCGGTAACTTGCGGTTCTCGTACTCGCGTGACACGGGGTCGATCCCCAGGCAGCTACCACTATAACCCCAGGTGAAACCACCCATCCCAGAAGAATGGCGCACGAGTAAGTCCGGGTGAGAATCGAACATGAGACTTCATTTTACAAATTTCCTTCCATTTACACGGCACTTGCCAATCCGTCTACACCTGTGCGGGCTTCTTATGTACATATTCATAGTATTACTTTATTATAGTTATTAATTCATATAATATTTGACTATATCATATATTTAATATTATTATATCATATTATATATTTGTTTTAATGTTTCCACATTTACATTCATTCATTTATAGTATTTTTATATTATAGTCTCATTCACATTTATATTATAATATAATAAGTATTGACAATTTCCTATTTACATATTCATAGTATTACTTTATTATAGTTATTAATTCATATAATATTTGACTATATCATATATTTAATATTATTATATCATATTATATATTTGTTCTAATGTTTCCACATTTACATTCATTCATTCATAGTATTTTTATATTATACTAGTTAATTCATATTATATATTCTATATTTTCATATTCTATATTATTATATTATGACTATATTATAAATTTTTATTATATATGTTTAAACCTTCTAAATTTTGGTTCTTTTCTGGGGATATTCTCCATTTAATTTTGTTCAAAATCTAGCAAGAAATTGTTGGATGTGAAAATTTGAATGGTTAAGTATGTATAATCAGAGTGTACTGGGGATTTTTTAGTATGTTGAATCCATTTATGCATTTCGAAATGCAATTTAAACAACAAAAAAGTACAATTTCACCTAGATTTATATTGTCGGATTCTGATGAAAAATGTCAAAATGTAGAACGTTTAGGCAATGCCTATTAATAATATATTATTTATTCTACTTTCATATTATACATTAACAATAATCATTTATTATATGATATTTATTGTCATTTATTCTCTATGCATAAGAATCTAAACTTCTCACTATTATTTGTAACTCTCATCTCGTATTTCTAGATTATCGTAGCTTATATGGCAGTGTGATGTGGCATACATGGCTTTGATGTGGCACACATGGATTATTATTTTATAATTTCCTTACAAACCCATTTTTGGAGAAATTTTTCTATAATTAGAAGTTTTTATTCAAATCAAGATAATGTAGGCAAAAAGTACAATGAAATTTGAGAGCCACTTTACCCCAACAACTATAACATGCCATCTTCCAATATCTTGGGCCAATAGTACTTCATCATGATTTGGATTTCTTTTATGACACCCCAGTAGCATGTGGTTGTTCAAATGTAAAGGGTTGAAGATGAACCCTCGATGTGGCATGCTATCCCATTATGTTAATGATCGATTACCCATAGTTAACAATTTGATACCTCCCACTGTAGTCAAGGATCCAATAGACGATATAGAAAAGACATTTCAGAACATTTTTATAAGATCCCTTTTTGAAAAATTGGAAACCAAATCAACTATGTTTCATTAGAAGTTGATCAATCCATCTCCTTTTTTTGAGCCAATCGATATTTCTAGTGATCCAAAGTACAATATTAATATTATCTAAAAGATCTCTACTATGAGGTCCAAAAACATTTACGAGCTGAGAGCAACAATGTCCTTGTACACACCAAGGTTAGTTCAATTGTTGGATGGCAACAATGACTTATCTCTTCTTGTAAGATTTAAAGTAAATATCAAACCTATTACAATTGCACTTAGTATGGTGCTTGGTTGTCTTCCCTACATGTGCCCAATGTTGGGACAAATGTTTTCTTTTGTAGTAATGATTACATGAATTTCGAGTCTAAAGTTGATGCTACAAATCTTGGGTTGTTTATCCTTTCACATGTGTTCATTCCTCCCAAACAATCAATATAACTTAAATCATTTTGTGGTATTATTTACAGTCAGTATGATTACTTAAATATTGTTAAATATAATTATAGCATTTTGATATATAGTATGTGCATGAATGGTTATACTTCAAGAAATTTTGAAACATTGTATTGTTCATAAATATTTACATGTGCTCCTTATTCAATGCAAATTGTTTGTTTGGGGAACACTCCAATGACAAAGAGTTCTTTATGAAAAGGAATGCATCCATATTTGTTATTGTGCATGCAACACATAGTTTGTCTCTCAAAGATGATTTTTCAATAAACTATAACTTGTGTAGATTTCCAACCACTCGTCAAAGGTGGCTTGCATTGGGACTACCTTTAGACATCCCCTTGGGGCATGAGAAAAATATCATTAAATAATTGTATTTTTGGATTTTCAATGGAATTAATATAAATTTATATCTTAATTCAACATTTATTTTATAAAGTGGTTGGTTGTGTGTGTATTGGAAATAAATTTACATTCTTATGATATATGTTCGGTATAATGTTTGTACATACTAAATGCATTGTGTTTACTAATATCATCGATTTAATGTGCAATATTTTTACAATTACGATTGAGACAACAAGTGACATGTATACCATCTACCCTCCACCCACTACAATGTCAACTGAGAGAATGATGCTAAATGAGCATAAATTGGAGAGGAGGCATACCAAGCATGGTTGAATCAATCACTTGTTCAATTCCCACTGTCATGAGTCACCAATTCATGACATCTATAGTGACACTAGTTCTTCACATGTTGGGGACAAAAACAATGATATTGGAGGTTGGAACGGATGATTTTTTATGGGATACCCATTCCATGGAGGGAATGTTATTAAATGTATTTCCACAATATGAGATAGGGGACAATTCTCAACATTGATACTTTATTCAAAATATTGATATATGCTTTGTCCACCCCTATCTTTAGATATGGGTCAATATATACCCAACTAGGGACAAACAGTTTACTACACAACTTGGAATCAATGTATGGTATGTCAAAGGCATGATTATTGGCACTACCAAGGTAACTAACCATTAAGTCCCCTATAATTTAATGAATATTCGTCACACAAATAGCAATGAAAAGGGATTTTATGCATTCTTAATGATAGTATACATTTATATTTCCCACTAATTCAGGTTATTCAAAGATGAGGTACTTCCAAGTGATCATTTCCTCCCCAACAATTGTGAAGAGGTAATACAACTGCTAGAAAAGATGGGTGTTAAGCACATATCATATCACACTTTTCCAAATGATTGTATCATTTACATAGGTGAATAAATGAACAAATAGATATGTCTAGAATGTGGGCATGGAAAGTACTAGAAATTAAAAATAAAAAAGGTAATGCACATGGTCCTCCTCATAAGATATTGAAGCACATGACTACAACCCCAAGGATTCAAAGGATATTTTGTTGTAAACAATTATCCATGTTGCAAGGGCATCATACCTCTAACAAAATTTAGCTGGGATTTATGCAAATCCTATAACGTTCAATAGCCATGAAACATATATAACTGATACATGGCTTGATAAATTCAAGTACGAAGTATGAATCCTTTCATTGAGAATAACCATGGATGGAATTAATCCATATTCCTTCCAAAACCCTTTTCTATTTGGCTAGTGGCAATAATTAATAAAAATATTCCCTCGTTATTGTCCATCAAGAATGAACATCTTATGTTGGCTCTTATAGTTCCCAGTAGAAGACAAGTGAAGACAATGGATGTCTACTTCCAACCATTGATCAATGAATTGAAGAAATTATATGAAGGGATACAAGTATATGTAAATGTTTCAAGACCCATACCAATAAAGAGGTATTTTATGTTGTAAGGCATATGTGCATACACCATGCACAATTATCCAAGACATGGATTTTTCTCTGGTAAACATGATAGAATCGTTTATATCCTTAGTGTTATTTGGCATACTTGATTTGGTGCAACTTTATTTGGATCTAATATGTTTTGTATACAATAAAATCATAGGTATTGTAGGTATCATGGATGTAAATGTAGTGGACCTTATTTAAATCTAGGTGGTTTAATAACCTACAAAATTCAGTGTATAAATGCTTGGGGCTATTCCTCCCAAAATACCTCCCTTATAGAATGGAAATATCTATTTTCAATGGTAAACTAGAGACAACCTAAAGACTTGAAATAATGAAAACAAAAAATTGGATTAGGGAATATGAAATTAAAAATGAGAAGGAAATTGTGGAATTGTTCAATTCAAATGGGGAACATATGCTCTGTGACCTTGATTTTTTTGACACCTATGTTGAAAAAATTCCCATTGGTATGTGTTAGCACTGAGATTCACCCTCAGATTGCAAGAGGATAAGCCCAGTGCCCATCAATATGTTTGTGGAGGTAGATTTATGGGTGGAGGTCAAATGGACAAAACTCGGTACAAGAATGTTTTAACACAGAAACTGGACAAGCAATGCATAGGGGAATGAGTTCCTCATTAACTTCAGTCAGTGGTTTAAGGTTAAAGGTGAGTAGAAGGAAGACTTAGTGAGAAAGGTGTACAAGTCTTCCATGAGAATTCATCTTTCATGCATCTTGGTGAAGCAAACTCAGGCACAAGAGCACTCTTGAACTCAAGTTTTAGACACTGAAATATATCACAGTAGCATAATAATCAAACCTCCATTAACATGAGACTACAAAAAATCATCTGGATCCTCCATGCACGAGCATTTCAGTGTAAGAGGAAACAAGGCAATAAAGAAAATGTTGAAACGGGTCACGAGATCATTATAATCAAACCTACATTACAATACAATTACAACCCTCGTATGGATCCTCCATGCACGAGTGTTTCAGCATACATTAAACAAGATGACGAAAGAATTTGAATTCTATTAATGTGAAAGTTTCACATCTCATGCAAAACCAGAGAACAACTATGTTATCAAAATATTACAAAATAGGGAGCTCTACTCAACCATTCGACAACCTTAACAAAATCTTGAACTGATCTATTTATAATTGAATTAATTCACAACTACTAGGAGTGTGATCTAGCCATTCCATTCAAATCCTTTCATCTGTGCCTCCTTCTATCAGACTGTGCATGTTTCCTCCTCTCAGACGCAAGCTCAGATCAAAATGGGCCTGGAAGAAGAAACCATCCAGTTGGTACCTTGGGCTGACAGTTCTGTCTCCTTGGCCATAGCTTCCAAGTTTCCTATTTATGGATTGAGTTGAGGTTTCAGCTATCGGTCATTTTTCATTAATTGAATCCACCTCGAAATTGGTGAAGCGAATTGACAATTAGGGGGAGGCCACATGTCATTGTTGGATACGACATCATACACGCACGTGATTTTGGGGGCGTGGGAAGTAGTTTAGGCCCACACCACTTTTGGGCCCGAAATGCACCGCTTCTCGCCACGTAGCCACCTCACAAAAACATGGTTAGGATTTCAGCCCACTCAAGGCCTTTTAACGCCCGAGCATATAGTGGCCCTGAAATGATTTGAGGTCATTGATCTAAATGGGATCTGAGATATGGGCACACCGGCTATTTTAGCGTACCTGCCAAAGTTTTATCTGCTTTCCAACTTTGGAAACCTCCCAACTACGCTTGGATATAGCCCAACATTGAACTACACAGAGGATATCGACCACTACAAACTGCACTTGCCCGATCACCTGTTTTCATAGCTACTACTCGTGACTATGGACAATTTTTGTGATAACATTTGGCTCCACAGGGGATGGCATGCTCCCTGTGAGCTGCCAAGAACGTACAGTTCCAGTGCCTTAGATTTTGGGTCATGGAGTATCTTATTCAAACAAAAAATAAAAAGGAAGTGGTAATTACAATGGTGCCCATTGATAGGGCCACCAAAAAATTTGGAATCCTCTAAGCTATGAAACTTATAGGTGTTATTTGAAAATACTTCAGAAATCTTGAAAGGACCAATCCATAAGGCTTTGAATTTTCCATGTTTTCCTTTGTCTTACTTGGGGGCATCCCATTTGAGCACCAGATCCCACAGCTGAAAACCTTCCTTACTTGCCCTCTTGTCGAAGGCTTGTTTTATTTTCTGCTAGTGATCATGGGCTTTATCAAGTAGTTTCTCCCTAGCCTGTTGTACTTCTACCAGATGTTGTATCCTCCTGACCATATCATCGGGTTCTCCTTGGTAGTCCTGGAGGAATTTTTCCATAGGCAAGGCAAGGTAAGTAGAAAAAATAGCCTCAACCCCATATACAAGCTGAAAAGGGGAAACACCCAGTGACCTCTTTGTTGTAACTCTGTCAGCCCATAATGCAAATTCCATCTTTGAGTCCCATGCTTTTTTATTGTCTTCTAACAATTTCTTAATGATATTTATGAGGTTCTTGTTAGAGGACTCTGCTAAACCATTTCCTTGGGGGTAGTAGGGAGTAGAATAGATTAATATAATCCCATAATGCTCACAGAACTTAATTAATGGTTCATCTTTGAAGGAGGTAGCATTGTCAGTAACAATCATGATTGGACAACCAAATCAGGACATGATATCTTCAAGGAAGCTAATAATTACCCTATGGGAGGCACTCCTTGTAGGTATGGCTTCTATCCATTTGTTGAAATAATCAGTGGAAGTCAAAATCCACCATTGTTGACCACTTGAGGCTGGGTGGATTTCTCCAATGAAGTCAAGACCCCACTATTGAAAAGCTCCAGAAACCACTAAAGGTTTCAATGGAAAATATTTTAGTTGTTGTTTTCCATAAAAAATTTGGCATTTGACACAAGCTCTAATCTTTTCACAAACATCAGTAAAAAGGCTAGGCCAGAAATACCCAGCTCTGGGGATCTTATAAGTTGTGGTCCTCCAGAAATGATTTCCCCCACATAAGTTGTCATTAAAATTAGTTATGTCCCCTTGAGCCTTCTGTGGATCTAGACATCTCAACATAACTCCTATAGGATCCTTCTGATACAAACCTGATCAATGAGACAATATTTGATTTCTTTGAGCTTCAAAGCTCTCACCTTGTTCTTGTCCAAGCCATCAGGAGGTCGCAACTTCTGTATAAAATATATGATGTCTTTATACCAAGTGCATTATGCCAAGTTGAGGCTAACATGAGATATTTTATTAGCAATATCAGCTTGTTGATTTTCTAAGTTTATGTTCATGAAATTAACCCCCAAATCCTCGCATTTTGATTCGGCCAATAACCTGGCCAAACCTTGGCCTTTTACCAATTTAGTGGGCTTTATTTCAAGGTCAAACTCCATAATTATAGAAATCCATTTGCTTCTCTTCCCATCTATGTCAGGCTTGATCAATATCTCTTTTACTTAGGCTGAGGAAACATATGCAACAATATTTGAATGTAGAACATATATTCTGAAATCCTTGAGGGATTTGACCAAAGCATATGCTTGCTTCTCCATGATATCATATCTCATTTTTGCATCCCTAAATGCTCTGCTGAAAAACAAAATAGGCTACTCTAACCCCTCTGTATTTTTCTGTAGCAAAACAGCAGCCAATGTATTAGATGAGGCAAAAGAAAATATTATAAATTCCTTAGAATAGTCAGGGTTGAAGAGCACATGTGCTTCATTCAAAGCCCTTTTGATTTGGCCAAAAGAATTTATGGACTCAGCAGTACATTTCACCTCACTTTCTTTTCTAAGCATGGCTATAATGTTCTTATCCAACTTAGCGAAATTAGAGATGAACCTTCTTAGAAAATTGATTTTACCCAAGAAAGACTAAACCTCTTTCTTGGATCTGGGAAAAGATAAGGAATGGATGGCCTCTACTCTGCTTGGCTCAATTCTTACCCCTTATGTTGACACAATATGCCCCAATAATTTTCCCTCCTTCATAGAAAACAAATATTTCTTAGGATTGAGGGAGAGACCAAATATTTTTCATTTCAGGAAGACCTTCTTCAAATAATGACAATTCTCTTGTCATACTTTGAGAACACTATAATGTCATCCAGACAGATGACTACAAATTCGTCTTTTTCCCCAATGAAGGTGATGTCCATGGCTCGCTGGAAGGTTGCTCCTGCATTCATCAATCCAAATGGAATTTTAGCATACATGAATGTGCCCCAAGGAGTAGTGAAGGTTTTTTTCTCTCTATCTTTAGGTAGGATAGAGATCTGATTGTAGCCAAAGAATCCATCAATCATAGACATCCTAGATGAACTAGTCACTCTCTGCAAAATGTGCTCCATCTTTGGCAAGGGGTAGTTATCTTTTTTGGAGCTCCTGTTCAAATTCCTAAAATCAATAGATAACCTAATTTCCCCATTTTTCTTCCTCACGGGCATCAAGTTAGCCACCCATTCTAAATATCTCAAAGGAATGATGATTCGGGCATCCAACATTTTTTTCACTTCTTTTTCCATAATAGGCAGCAACATGGGATTTATTTGTTTGAGTTTCTACCTAAATGGCTTGGTCTCTTCCTTCAAATGGATCTTATGCTCAATAATGTTTGTTTCATATGTTCTCAAATATTCATATTTCCAAGCAAACACATTAGAAAACTCTTTCAAAATCTTGACATACTTAGCCCTTTGTTCCTTTGAAAAACTGTTAGACAATTTAACATACTTTGGATCCTCTTTTGTTCCTAAATTGCATTCAGTCACATCAGCATCTCCATTTGAACTTTTAATCTTTACAGAAACATAATTTCTATCAAACAATCTTTCCAAGGGGATAAGTCCTTTTGGAATATGGTTACTGGGTAACTGAACAATATGATGGTCAACAATTTTATTCAAAAAAAAATCAGCATGGGGGATTTCTTCAGTTTCATGATCTTGATCAATCTGTAAAGCAGAGAATTCATCCACAGTCTCAAGAAACGTTTTTATCTCAAGATCATCCTCAAAAACCCTCCAATGTTTGACATCGTTAGGAATAGAGGGTCTGTATTTTACTTCCACCTCATACTTGATTTTGGGGGGCAAAGGAACCCTAAACTTACTTGTTGAAATAGCCAAGGAATCTACCATAGTTTTCTCCTCTCTTGGAACAAATGAGATATTAAAATCCAAGAAGAAACTATCAAAAATATCTCAGACTTCATTTCTATAGGCCCTCAACCTAGGGTTCTTAGCCTGATACAGATTTATGACTTGATGAACAATCAACTCAGCATCTCCAAATATTGCTAGCTCCTAAATATTCATGTCTTTGGCAGCTCTCAAACCCAAAACAAGAGCCTCATATTCTACCACATTGTTTGTTGCTTCAAATTCGAGCTTGTAAGACAAAGATATGGTCTCATGGGTAGGGGAAATGAAGACTACCGTAGCACCAACACTCTCCCTAGAAGAGGCTCCATTGAAAAACATCTTCCAAACAGAGGTATTGAGAAGAGGATTTTCACAGGAGGCAATAGGTTGCTTTCTGATTTCAATAAGTGTTTGAGGAGCATCAGTTGGTTGTAGCATACTGGTTCCTAAATCAATATCAACTGCAAAAAAGGGGTGGTTGGTAGGATCTGCTTCATCAATGATAATGTAAGCAAGTTATGTTTCCTTATAAAGCCTTCTATGTTCCCCCCCAAACACAAGAATGGTGGCATATGAAATATCCATATGAAAATTTCCCCCTAGTAGTTTGATCCAATATCTATACAAGAGCATTCCAAACTTAGGGGGGGCATCAGCCAACATCATATCCATGACCACACTTTTCATTGGAAACTGGAACAAACAAACAACCAGGTCTTTGATAACCCCAAGACACTTCACCTTCCTGGAATCAAATGAGTATAGGTCATGGTATGTTTTTGTAACCTCCAACCCAGGCTCATCCATGACAGTCTTAGGCATGAGATTATGAGATGCCCCTGAATCCATCAAACGGTTGTGAAACACTTTATCATGAATATTTAATTATGTATATAAATGAGGGGAGGAATCATCCCTATCCTCTACCAAAGGTCCTAGTATGAAAGTTGGTTTTTCATCTTGGAGGTTGACTAAATCTGTGGGATAAGATGAAGGTTGAGGCTGCAGCAATTTCGAAAGGTACTTCTTGAAATCCTCATTCTTGACTAGCTCCAAGAAAGGTACAGGGATTTTAATCTTTTGAATCTCATTCTTAAAGCTAAAAGAGGAGGGAGGCTTAAAAATCTCATTAACTTCTGGGGTAGGGATCTTAGCCATTGCTTGGGGATATCTTGCCTCTTTTTCTTTGTTTCTAGCTGCCACCTCCTTAGCAGGATTCTCTCTTCTAGTAGGTTGATCAAAAATTCCCAGGCCTTCCCTCTTTCTTCTTCGACCTTAGGTTGTATATATTTGAATTTCCATTGGTCCTTTTCCCCTTGCTTAGTTCATTTAGTTGGATACTCATGAGAGACTCTTCATATGCAAATTGGGTTAAATGAGGAGATGAGGAGGTGTCACCAAGACAATGCATTTCAGGATCAACATCTTCCTCCTCTCCTTCTTCATCAGTAACAAGGTTATTTTGAAGAGGGGCTTGGATTATTTGATCATCCCTATCCCTATTTCTTTGATCTCTTTGGATGATCTGAAGAGAATTATTGGGTCTTCTGAAGTTACCCCTATTGTCGGCATTCTAGGGGTTCCTATAGCTTTTCTTTCCTTCAAATTTCAATTTCTCCATTTCTACAGAAAGTGATTTTACCAGTTTTCTAAGTCATCTACTTGAGGGTAGGTAGCAGAGGAATCAAAGGTTGAAGCTTCATACCTACATATTCTTTTGTCTCTATCATATTTACTCCTAAGCTTTTCATCTGCCAATATATTATACTCTACTTCAAGGGCTTCATCTTGCATATGAGCTAAAGAGGTAGTTCTTATTTCTCTCAACAAGAGGCAAAACTTAGGGTCAAAAGCACTAACATAAGTAATCTTGGTAGTGTTTTTTGTAGGCTTTATTTCACTGGGAATCTTATTATACATCTTGTTAAATATTTTTGAGAAGTTTGAAACAGATTCCCCCTCTTTCCTCTTAAGCGACCCAACCTCTGTAATATAATAAAGGAAATCCTTTTTATCCCCCCAATGTCTCAAGAATGAATCATACAGAGCCTTAATCCCATTAATAGATCTGGGAGTTAATCCCCTAAACCATTTCCTAGCCTCACCATCAAGGCTCTGTACAAAAAATCTCATCCATGCATCTTCATTTTCAATGTTAAGATTATCTGCATAATTGTAAAAAGATTAAAGGTGTTCTTCTGCAATTATTTCTTCCTCCCATGTGAACTTGGGCATGTACTTGAGGTAATCTCCAACTAGGAGGGCATTCATAGTCTATGGTAAAACAAGGGGGGCATATATAGAATCCACTATGGAATCCATCTTGTTTCTAGGAAGATTAGCACCTGCCATTGGGATGTGAACTATAGGAGAACAAGGGGGAGATGGAGTTTGGACATGTAGGAATGTAGATGTGTTTCTAGGGAACAGGGGAAACGACTGAGTGTTGGAGGATAATGATATGGGATTCAAGGAAAAACAAGATTCCCCCTCTATAGATGCAAGAACTTTGATAGGAGGAGGAGTAGGAAAACCCAAAGTGGGGAAATATTCTAAGATCCTGGGTCTAAACCACTTTACAACATCGGGGGAAATAGGAGTTTCAAAACTTTCTCCTTCCAAATGAATACTAGAAGGGGGGAGATCAACAGGAAATATTTTGAAATCTAAACTTCTAGAAACTCAAGAAGATGGTATAAAAGGAGAATTAGATACATCTACTAGAGTTTTAAAGGAAGGATTATGTAAATTGCCAGAATCTCTTGGTACTGCACTTGAAATCCCTTCTTGAGAGGTATTTCCTTTCTTGATAATATTTTCTAGGTCAGCTTCGGGTGTTTCCAGAGGTAGTTGTGGACTAGACCTCGTCTATCTGCCTTTAGGAGCCACAACTGAAATAGTGGAGTCACCAGGTGAAAGTTGCAATCTTGAAGGTACTGATTTCTGATGCACCTTCAGAATCAGAATTTCTTTGTTATTCAATCCCAGGGAAATGTCTTCAGTTCATTCCCTGGAAATGGCGCCAAGAAATTTAGCATTGAGAGTCACCCTCAAATTGCAAGAGGATAAGCCCAATACCCATCAATATTTTTGTGGAGGTAGATTTATGAGTGGAGGTCAAATGGACAAAACTCAGTACAAGAATGTTTTAACACAGAAACTAGGCAAGCAATGCATAGGGGAATGAGTTCCTCATTAACTTCAATTAGTGTTTTAAGGTTAAAGGTGAACAGAAGGAAGACTTAGTGAGAAAGGTGGACAAGTCTGACATGAGCATCCGGCTTTCAAGAAGCTTAGTGAAGAAAACTCAGGCAAAAGACCACTCTTGAACTCAAGTTTTAGACACCAAAATATATCACAGAAGCATAATAATCAAACCTCCATTACCATGAGACTACAACAAATCACTCGAATCCTCCATGCACGAGCATTTCAGCGTAAGAGGAAACAAGGCAACAAAGAAAATGTTGAAACAGTTCACGGGAGCATTATAATCAAACCTACATTACAATACAACTACAACCCTCGTCTAGATCCTCCATGCACGAGTGTTTCAGCATAGATTAAACAAGATGATGAAAGAAGTTGACTTCTATTAATGCCAAAGTTCCAGAACTCATACAAAACCAGAGAACAACTCTGTTATCAAAATATTACAAAATAGGGAGCTATGCTCAACCATTCAATGAACTTAACAAAATCTTGAACTGATCTATTTATAATCGGATCAGTTCACAACTGCCAGGAGTGTGATTTGGCCATTCCATTCAAAGCCTTTTGTCTGCACCTCCTTCTATCATACTGTGCATGTTTCCTCCTGTCAGACGCAAGCTCAGATCAGAATGGGCCTACAAGAAGAAACCATCCAATTGGTACCTTGGGCTGATATTTTTGTCTCCTCGACCATAGATTCCAAGTTTCCTATTTATGGACTGAGTTGAGGTTTCAGCTACCGGTCCTTTTTCATTAACTGAATCCACCTCGGAATAGGATAATCAACTTGACGATTAGGGGGAGGCCACATGTCGTTGTTGGATACAACATCATACAGCCACGTGATTTCAGAGCCGTGGGAAGTGGTTTAGGCCCACACCGCTTTTGGGCCCAAAATTCACTACTTATCGCCATGTAGCCACCCCACAAAATTGTGGTTAGGATCTCGTCCCGCTCGAGGCCTTTTAATGCCCGAGCATGTTGCGGCCCCTAAATGATTTGAGGTCATTGATCTGAATGAGATCTGAGATTTGGGTGCGCCGACTATTTTAGTGTATCCACCAAAGTTTTATCCACCTGCCAACTTTGGAAACCTCCCAACTGCGCTTGGAGATAGTACTACATCGAACTACACAAGGGATCTTGACCGCTGCAAACTGCACTTTCCCGCTTGCCTACTTTCATAGTTGTTACTTGTGACTATGGAAAATTTTATGTGATAACAGTATGAAAAGGAAATATGTATTTATGAGCTTTCATATTCGGAGCATCCTAAGATTTCCAACTTACCGAATCTCATGCATATATTCAAGAATGCTTCATCTTCTTTATGGAGGCATATATAATTAAAACAAAGTGACACATTGGGTGTTAGGTA
>ML852854.1:18734-29897 GCA_009831015.1 Picea engelmannii | reverse complement strand
TTGTTGGAGGATGTTCTAGAGGAAAATTTCACCAAGAGATTCCATTTTGGTAGACTTGGCACATTTGAGTCATGGATACATGGATTTCATTACATTTTTGTTGCATCATTGATGAAGAGCCTTGTTCCAAAGATTGAAACCAAGGCTCGAAACCCATGGCTAAATGAAGAACTATGTAGAAGATGAATGCCATGCTTAAATAGGTGGCTAAAGCATGACATACGGTAAGAAAAAACCAAACATACAAAAAAAATACCTACAATGCAGAAAGTTCAGAGTAAGGCATGTGAAAAAAAAGAGTTAATGGAGGAACATATTTCTTGAAATTGTTCCATGTGGCATTAGAACGTATCTCTATGGTCAAACAAGGTCCACTGGAGGCATAAAACATGCTTCATTGACATTGTGGCTACAAAAGAAGGAAATAAATTACCTGAATGGATGAATACTTAAGCAAAAAGAAGGTCAAATTCACTTGGAAGGACAAATTTTGATGTTATATTTGATGATGATGAGGCCATCCCTAGTAGGAGGGGATCCAAATGAAAGAAAATTTAATTAATAGAAACAAATTTAAGTTATTTTTAGGTTGGTCCTAACCTAAAGTCACAATTAAACATTGTTTTAAGTTTTTATAGGTTCACCCTAACCCAAAGAAAAAAAGAGTATAAGTGCCACATCAAAGAAGAATTAGAACATTTTATGTTGAGCACTCATTCAAAGAGTGGAAGAGGGTGCACTAGGATTTATACGATCCTTGGAAGGTGCACCCTAGCATTAGGAACCTCCACATGGCACGTTGAATATTGGTCAAACCCTAAAGGGGATTTATGGAGGAGTTCTCTAATTAGGGTTTGTTCAAGGTAGAAGCCTATACATAGAAAATCATTTAAGTGGATAGAAGCATGGTTGGAATTGTGGGAATTCCCCTCCATGCTTAGTTGAAGATATTTTGGAAGGAAGGAGTGAAGGGGAACTTAGATGTCATTATCCAAATAATGAAATGGAAAAAATCCTCTAACCAACACCTGAACTATCTCAACCCAACACAACTGCTATGTAGAAATCCTTCACATCTAGGTTCATGTAGCAATCTCTCTGCCTTGTTGTTGTTGTCACCTAGCTTGTTAACAATATGAGACTATTAGGATTCTGGTAAAAGAATAGTACATCTTAGAAAAAATCAATTATGAGTGTAGGGGTGTTCAAATATTATACTAGATGAGAATAAATCTATGAGGAATGGCCAATCTGGATACCAATCCTTATTTCCTAAATGAGCAATGTATTATTGAAGATATTTGTGTGCATTTAAAACAGTAAAATTCCCACTCAATTATTTTTGGTCTTTTTCTTGGTTTTACTGTGTTGGCCTTTCATCAAACAATTTGCCACTGAAATGTTTATAGAGGTTACTATGAATTTACTCATTGTTGTAGCAATTTTATATGAATTCATGAGTGTGGACTTTTGACAAACACTTGGACTGTAGGATATTTCACAATGTTTCACTGCCCAATTTGCAATTATGGTATTTTAGATGGATTCTTGAAGTGTTTTATATGGTTAGCATAGATTTCATGTTATCCCTCTGATAACATTGTGACCAGGAAAACCCTAGGAACAAAAGTTAAAATTCGAATATGCCCTAACTCAAATTTGCAGAATATCTAATTCAAACATGGTGCCCTAGATTGAATGATTCATGTGTGCCCTAGAATTTCTAGAATATATCATTCAAATGATTATTCATGTGTGCCCTAGACTTTTCAGAATGAAAATTTTGAAAAGGACAGAGTGAGGAAAATTTACCGGAATGGAAGTCATTGTTGGTCTAGTTTGCTTCTTTGTCGTTCTTTATATCTATGGCTCCTTGTTGGGGTCATCACATCTCTTGATGGGGTCTATATTTGCCTTTGTGGATCATGATTAATGTGAATGGGGTGATTTTAGGGATGAATGTGAATCGGGGCGAGTTTAGGGATGAATGTGAATGGGGTCATCCAAGTTCAGGGATAAATGTGAATGGGGTTGGCCAAGTTCAAATGGGATGACTGGGAATGGGATTAGGGGTCGGGTTATGTTCGACTGTGCAATGCAAATGGGGTTAGTTCGGTCGGGTTTTGTTCAACTGTGCAATGTGAATGGGGTTAGGTCAGTCAGGTTCTGTTCGACTGTGCAATGTGAATGGGGTTAGGCCATTTGAGTTATGTTTGACTGTTACATATATATGTTATATATGTAACATATATAACATATGTATGTAACATATATAACATATGTATGTAACATATATGTTACATATATAACATATATATGTAACATATATAACATATATGTTACATATATAACATATATATGTTACATATATAACATATATATGTTATATATGTAAGATACATATAACATATATATGTTTACCATATATAAAATATTTTCATTTTATAAATATTTTTTATATTTTATATAATATACATATTTATATTTTATAAATATTTTTTATATTATATGTCATATTTTTTATAATATGTTATATGTTATATGAATATATTATATAATATAAAACTTTTGTTCATGATATAAACATGTGCCCCTGGTGCAGATATTGGTGGTAGTAGCAAATATTCAAATGAAAACTTTGAAGAGTGAAGTGGGGAAATGTTCCATGTGAATATCACTTCCACATATTTGGTTAGTCGATCCTAAGAGATGGGGAATCCTTGTATCAAGGGTGCACTCTGCATTAACATCGAAAGATAATTGGGTTAATATTCCCAAACCGAGACATGGTGGTGGACAACAATGTTAGGAAATCTGGAGATGTCATCGGGGGCTCAGGAAGAGTTATATTTTCTTTTTAACGCATTTGACCCATAACCACTACAATTTATAGAATCCCAAACCCCTAAACCCTTGAAAATTTAACCTTGATATTTAACCCTTATAACCCCAAACATGTACATTAACTATTACATCTATCCATTATTGGTACTAGTCTATCACCTATGTTAACCCTAATCACTTATAACCTCTATAATTTCTAACTTATAAACCCCAAATAGCTAAAGCCTAACTTATTAACCCTAAGCACCTAATACCTATAGCTCACAAACATTAATCCTTATAATACTCAAACCATATAACCACTTTACTCCATAAGACTATAACCCTTATCATCCCTAACACCTAACCCTTAATTATCGCCATACCTAACCCCTATAAACATTAACCCCTAATCCCTATAAAGAACAATTTTAAACCAATGTAACCTTTATCTGACATGTAAATCCTAATGAGCTCAACTACCATAACCCCTAATACAACATCTCGATAGGAAGAGCACTGAAACAACATAAAAGCCTACCATAACATGGCCCTACAATATCGAGTATACAAAGGTCATGGCTATGTCAATTGACATAGGTGAAAAGGAAGATGTGTCTAGTGACACCAAAATAATAGGAGAATCATTAGTAAATAATTGTAAATTCATTGTATTAAGAAAAAAATTAAGTAGAATGTGTTTGTTGACACAAAGACAAAAGAATATATGTCAACCAACACACACTAGAGAAATGAGGAACCAAATGAAAATAATGTTGATTTCCATAGAACATGGAAGGCATGATATAAAAAAGAAAACTCTAGAATTCATGTTGACCTACACATAATTGAACAATGAGTTGATAGATGCTAAAAGCTATAACTAGGGATTCAACAAGGTGATCAATGAGAAACTTGGAAAGAATTAATTCTACATATTCAGAGGGCTATCATGACAATCAATTAGACTATTAATGACATCAATACCAAAACTTTATTGCTACGATAAAACAAGGAGTATAGGTTACAAAAATTATGATCTTAGACAAGGATGGAGCACAAAAATACATATGGAAATAGGATATCTCTCTCTAACCAATATGTTATTGGATGATGGTTCCATAGTAAACAATATGATGAATGATACATGGGGAAAGTTAGAGAAATCAAAATTGAGGCCACTAGAGTTGTTGGTTGACAATAAAATCCATCAATCGCTTCGACAAGGTGATCAATGAACATTTCATATTGAATTCATTCAATAGATTCCAAGGATCACTACAACATTATCAATTGGACTATTAATGATTTCAATTCCATATGGAAATATAAGATCTCACTCTACCCAATTTAATAATATTAGATGGTGATTATAGAATAATCATTATGATGGAGACAAAATAATTATAGAAACCAAAATTGTGACCATCATAGTTTTGATTAAGGATGATATATCCTACTAGAATAGGCCCTTTGGAATATTAACAACGTGAGTATGCATATATGGAAAGGTATTTATGATAGATTTCATAGAAATTAAAACACATGGAAAATTAAGAACATGTGATGCCTTACTAGGAAGGTCACACCTAGAAGGAGATATAGTCATTGATGATTAGTGAGCCAACACAATTGCATTCAAAAAAAGGAGAATATTGAATCATTATTGATTTAATAAGTTGCAATAGTGAATGAGGAGTTGGCTATTTCTAGTGAATCATCTAGAAGAAGGCAAGATGAACTATATGAATGCAAAGGGAAAGGGTAGTATAACTAGAGGTTTGCTTAGAGGAAATAAATCATTTGATAGTGGATCATTATAGCATTGGAAGATGGATAATATAAGTTTTTTGTTGCTATAATATAGAATCAAAAATAATAACTAAACCCAAAGGGAAGAATCCACTCAAGTGAATGATGAGAAGGAAAATTACCTATCACACTTGACCAATGTTACCACTAGTAAATGTAAAATTCAATGAAGGTATCCTATGACCATACTAACTAAGTTGTTCTTAAAAACAGGGAACATATACCCACTCAAAAAATTAATGTGAAATGAAGAATGAACCTCAACACATCATAATGGGAATTGAGTGGAGGACATAATTGTTAGCCAAGCAATTAACATATTTAAGAATAGAAAGAATTATTTGCATGGTCCTATAAATATGTAAGCTAACCCACTGTTCAATAGGGGAGTGGGGGAAGTTATCCACCCCAAAATATGGAAGCTAAGACCAAGGCCCCGAGGGGACAAAGGTTGAATTCTAATTTGGTGGGAATATTCAATTATAAAAATCGTTTCCTTTCTTATATGTTATGGTAGATAGTTGACGACATTTAGAAGAATAAAATACAAGGGAATATTGGAAGAGATCGAGGAAATTTCAAGATTGCCTCAACTTATCCCCTCAGTGAATAACAAATGACCAAACAATGACAAATACTAAAGGTTTATGAGACATATAAAGTAAGGGGGGGGCAAATAAAAGTTGGGTTAGGTTGGGCCCCAACAACTCCCCCTAAAATTTTACAAAATTTAAAGGGCCCCCATTAGAATCTTGATAATTATAATGAGCTACAAAATCAACCTTTTCAAATGGTTCTATACCTTGGCTTTACTTGAGACAAACTTAAGACATTCACTATAGTATGAGACATTCATTACAAGAGTATATGTCAAAAGTTAGAAACGAGCATAAAAATCTCAATTTAAACAAAAACGTTAATTTTCATCAAATGTTTACTTTCGTTTAAATTATGATTATGTGTTCATTATTTTGCTCATTAGCAAGTTTGACTATTTTAAATAATTTGTTCAATACTTCATCAAATAATATCTTAGTTGGTTTCTCATTTTCATAAAATCATTTGGTGATATTAATCAATTAAATTTTTATTTTATTTTTTTCATTTTGCATCTCATAATAATAATAAAAAATAAAAAAGAATTATCTATCATTTGTTTGGATTTGTTAAAAAAAAAAAAAAAAATCTCTTCTCCATTAACTTGAAGCTTATAGAATTTTAAGATCATATTTGAAAGGAAATTATAAACAATTTTTGTTTAGAACTTATAATTAGTTTAAATTCATTTTTTATTTTATTGTTCTAGATTTTGTTTTATTCACAATTTTTAGGTTATTAATTTAGGTTTCTTTTTTTTTCACAAGTTTCTATTATCAAATATTTGATACGGATCTGATCATGACTTGATTTTATTATCCAAATACGTTCAAGATAATTGATCCAAAAATAATATTGGATTGCTACAAATAATTTTATGAGCAACAACACATAAAATTTGGAAAGGCGTCAAGATCAGACAGACGATTTTGCAGAACTTATTGCAACCAAACCGTGAGAAATTTGAAGAAACGATTGAAAACCCATAACCCAAACGGACCCATTTACCTTTTGCGTATAAATTTTCCCCAAAAAATGTACGATTTGAGAGATATTGATGTCTCTTTACGAGGCAAATTTCAGGTGACGAAAATTATTAGTGATGCCCAAACTATTCACTCATTGTATAAATCTATGATAAAGTTTAGAGCAAAGGGATCCAAGAAATTGAGAAGAGGATTTTAATCCTTTATCTTTTGTATATTATTTATTTTGTAAACTTTTCTTCTTTTCAAATGGAGTAACGGATGGTTGGAATCTTTGGGAGAATGGACGAGTATTTTCAAACAAGAATATGAAATTCCAGGTTGCTTAATGGCTTTTGTCCTGTGAGTAAAATGGTTTTATTTTCATTATAATATCTTCATATTATTTGAATAATTGATTATGCATTGATTTAAATTAGCTTTAGTCTATTTTATCAGTACATGGTTAATTGTTATCATTTATGTATTAATTTTTTTTTCAGTTTTTAAGAGTCTATTATCTTAAAAATTCTTTCAGGACTACAATATGGGCATGTGATTTTGAGAAAGAATATGATAAAGCAATTCATATTTGTATTTAGACCTGTGTGATGCTTATTCCATTTCGTTCTTTCATTACTGTTGTATTATGAGAATGTTATTATGGTTTATTTTAGCTTTAGCTTGTCATCATATGGTATATTCATATTGTTAAATGTTATATGTTGTCCATAATTGCTTATTCCATTTTTAGGTGTGATCAATTGATCATTTTATTATTGTGGAATTTATTTCTAATTTTAAATGATGGATAATATCAATACTCATAATTGAGTTTTATTTCGTTCTTAAATATTGATTATCTTAAGATCACATGATTTTTAATTAGTTGTCTTCCTGTTGTTATTAATTTACTCCAATATCAAATACTTCTTTGAATGTATTATGGAAGTTCTAGTATTGTTCTGTTATAGGTTTCCCTTAACAACAGTACAGGCAGGAGCTCATACAACACAGAAATATAATACCAGTTTCGTTGATCAGCTACAGGTTATTCTGTGTGTTATTTAGTTAAGTTTTTTATGAATGAAACGATGATTACATTAATTAGATTTGACTCTTTTTTGTGTCATTGTTTCAATTGTATTCATTTAGTATTTATTCATTTAATATCTTTAAAAAAAATCCAAAAAGAAGTGTTGTTCATATTTGATTCAAAAATGTTATCAAACAATCATTTTTGCAAGATTTCATGCAAACCTTGTAAACTGTATATAAATTGTTCATAATCATTTATATGTTCACATTCTTAGATAAATATTTGTAATTATTGTGTCGATTGTTAGAATCTTTTCTTTAGTTAATTTATTTTAATTTTTTTATCTTTAGGACCCTAGTTGGCTAACGGAGCCATTAAACCCATCAAAATAGGTTACACCAAACGACTTGGGTTATTTAGACAACCCTAGACCGGATCTATTCTTCCAGTTGACGGCATGTCAAATTTGTCCGTCAACAAATGGCACTAGAATGAGGGTCGTGGTCGATTTAATGAATAAATGTTTCACCCCTTAGACTTTCATAACTCCATATTTATAAATCCTTCTTATGTATCATCTTATAATGCACTACAAGGCAGGCTAACTATTTGGAGTCAATTTCTTCAAATTCTTAATGGCTCCTACCCAAATCACTGTGTCAGAACATGCTTTTAATGTCTCACTACCAGTTATTTCCAACAAGACAATTGATCTCTTTTCAGAACTCAACTTTGATGGTGAAGGGAACACATCTATAGTAGACCATATTTCTAATTTTTTTTATAAGTGTTTAATACATAAGATCGCCGATTCTAATGTTACATGCAGATTGTTCCCTCTCACTTTCCGAGGTCGGGTTAAAATTTGGTTTGAATATTTTTAGGCTAATTCTATTCATTCTTTGTCTGAGTTTGTATTTGAGTTTTTATCAAATTTTAGAAACTATTCTTATGATGAATTAAGTGAAGAATTACGTTGCGTAAGGAAAGAAAATGGTGAATCATTCAATGATTTTGGAATTAGGCTAATCCATGTTTGTACTAGATTCTCTTTGAAAGAAATGTCACTTATTAATGAGTGGTTTGAATATCTCGTTTCTCTCTCATACAAGAAAGATCAATTAATTGTTAACCAATTTGAATTGAGCACTAACACTCAATCTCAAGATGGTTCGAGTTTTCATGTTGATCTTGAAGATTTTGAAGCACCACAATTTTTGTCGACTTCTTTCATTTTGGAAAATCATTAACCACATAATGCAATTGTCACATCTAATCATTATTTGCAAACAATGTATCCTCCTGTCGAAGAAGGAACCTTTACTTTAAAATATGAAAGTTGTCACACTCTCATAGATTTTATAATAGTTTCTAAAGCAAAAGAGGCAGAATGTGAAGTTGATAATCATGTGGACGATAAATCTTCCCCTAATTTAGTTGAACATTTCCATGATCAATCAATAGGAGACAAAATCATCAGTCATGATATTAATCAACCTTCTATCTCTAGTGATTTGCTCTCAAATTTTCCCTTACATAATGAACCAAATTGTCTCTTAGAAACTGTCACATATTCTTTAAAAGAGAATACAACAGAGGTTGATCAGTTTATACAAGGAGAAGGAACAAAATCGTATTTCAAAACATATATACCTATCATTTCAAGAGATGCATTTCATCTCCTCATTTCTTCTACATATTATTCCTTGTACCCCGATGTTTTTTATCCTAATGTTGTGCAATTGCATGTTCCATATTGCATTAGAGAGAATTCAACATTATATAATCAGGTACAAAGAGATTACCAGATAGAAGATAAAGAGGAAAATAATTCTACCCATGAACATATCAATTATTATTCTCATCAATTATCCGTGGGTAAATCAAGAAATGATTTGAAAGAGTCTCAAATTGCATCTTCCATTGATTCATCTCAATTTGTGATTAAAGAAGAATCTAGATTTTTCCATGATCAATTATTTGAGGTTGAAAAGTATAATCGGCCAAATATTATTACCAATGATGATTATTCAAAAATGTTGTTCATTCCATTTAGTCCACCTCAAATAGTTGATATGGAAGTATTTAAGCTCAATGGAAAGTTTAAAGAGAATGATACATTTCTTTTCCGATCGAGAAACATGATAAGTTCTCGCCATCTTGATCCGACCTTTTTACAAGATTCTTTCCCTGATAGTCTAATACTTTATTCTCACCAAGAATATTTGTTGCGTGTGAATTATTTCAAACCATCCCATGTCAGTAATTGCATGTATCATGATAGTATTGCAGATTGGTTGGAGTATTCATATCTCAAAAAGTTTCCAGGGAATGATAATATTATCTTCACTTTATTAAGAGATCAAGGAGGTAACTTTAACACACTCATTTTACATCCTTCAGATGGAGAAAATATGGAATGAAAGGAAAATTGTCGGGAGGATGGGGCACTTCTGTCTAGGCTGATGGTTATGTCAAGTCCCCATAACTCTCACAAGCTTCACAGTCTCATTTTTTCATATTTTTGTGACCCATATAATGACAAAATTGCAAAATGGCTGGAGGATTCATACAAAAAGAATGTTCAAGGGAATGGTAAGGACATACTTGCTTTGTCTTTAAAGGATGATGATAAAGGTAAGTATGATATATTTATGTTATTTTTTGATATACTACCATTCTTGTTAGTAATATTTGATCTTGTTTCCATTGTAGGATTGGAGTTACTCCGATGGCTACATTGGAAGCATGATTTCACTTAGTATTTTTTATTTGTTTAGTAGTTAGAGTAGGTTTAGGAGTAGGTTTTCTTTTAGTTTTATTTCTCACTGTTTCTTTTTTTAATAATGAAGTTATGAACACAATTGGTCACACCAAGGGAGCCATAATATGACTGTTGTCAGGGAAGTCCACTTTAACCCTTTTCTCTCTGCTTTTCGTTGACCATTTCTTTTCAAAAATGCAGTATCATCATGAAAATTTTAAATGGAAAGTAAATTTGAACTATCAATTCAACCCTAACCCAAGGTGCCATGAGTAGGACTGCACTCATCTTAATAAGGATTTTTCTATTTTATTTTAGTCTCTTTTATTTTTAATAATAATGCTTGGTCAAAGTAGCATCTCATGCATCACTATATTAAGAAAAGAACTTGCTCGCACATGATATTTTATATGATTTAGTTCTTCCTTTATTTTATAGTGAGATGCTAGTGGATCCAAAAGCTCAAGTTTAACTTTGGCCAAAATCATTTCCTAAAAAGTTTTCTTTTGTTGTTTTGATTTTGTGTACTTCTGATTTTGAATCCCATTAATAAAATTTTATTTGGTTTGTTGTGTGTTTTTTTTTTCTTTGATTGCTTTGAATGAGTTTTCTTCTTACATGTCTTTTTTAATCAATATATTTTTTTATCAAAGAGTTATTGTCAAAGGAAGCATTCATTTTGAGACTTGTGTTTTTTCAAGCAATTTGAAATATTTCAAAGAGGTCTTGATATAAAGATATAGCTCAGACAATTGATTTTTAAGTCAATTGTCACTTTCATTTTGTCCTCAAATTGTTTTTGCCAGAGTATTACACCAGAGATATGGTTTAAATCTTTGAGAATTACGATGATATTTAAACTTTTTACATCATCCATATTCTTAAGGAATAACTTTTAAGTGCTTCCCCATTCTCTAGATGATTTCTTAAAGGAAATCTACCAGTTTTGAAAGAAAATAAATAAACTATTCACCTGCATTGCAATTAATCTCCAGTGTCATCCCTCTCTCTTTGTCATCAAGAAATCTATAATTGTATTATTATTTAAAAGTGGCATAAGAGGGTTGGAAGCACTTAAGTGTGGGAAGTGTGTGTAAACCCATTGGGGTACTGAACAGGCTCGCTGGAAGTAGATAAATGCACACATGATACCAAGACAACTT
>ML852853.1:0-16090 GCA_009831015.1 Picea engelmannii | reverse complement strand
TAAGAACCAAACATCTTCCCCAAGAGATTTCAAGTAAGTTTCCATTATATTACTCCATTATTCAAAATTGATTCCATCAAATGGTGGAATCCCATTTGGAATTGTGTCTTCCATTTCTTCTTAGGATCTTCCTTCCAGTGGTTAAATTGTACTGAAGGTAACCCGCTCTGATACCAATTGTTGATACTGAGAGGGGGCTGAATCAGTATCAAGTACAATTTAAAACATTTTTCAACTTATACTTAAACCATTCAATTATATCCAATGATCAATGAACAATAGTATAAGAGTTACACCAATACACCATGCACAATATATGAGAGATAATCAATAGTTATTGTTCAAGGGAAGTAATGACTTCCAAAGGTAGCTACAGCTTCCAAATATAAAGGGAGGGATAAACCTCCAAGACGAAGATACAATCCACCAATATCAAGAGAGAGTTGAACTCTCCATCCTTGCCCCTTCCTTCCTCCCAAGAATATACGAGAGATAATAAAACTTTACATTAAATCATCACCATCAACCAATCATCACATAGAACCTGATAATTCTTCCTGAGACTTCTTCAATTTCTACAGTTCTTCAATTCTTGGAGTACTTTTATCCTATAGATAATATTACTCAATGTATTCTTTGAAACTCCTCCAAGTTTCACTCCTTGAATCCTCCCAAAAAAGAAGTTATAGAGAGAATGGTAGACCTTGTTCAATTTTGGTTTATTCAGGAGACCGAACTTGTATAGAATGCCCCACGCTCAATATTTAACATCTGATTTTTAAAATCTCACACAAGAAACTACAGTCCATACTCTTTCCAATGAAATTTGTCCCACGTCATTTTGATTCTCGATGAATAAGTTATGATTGTTTTACCCGGAACACTTGTTTATTGATTAGCTTCAGGACTGGTCACAAACCCTATCTTCCATAGAGTGTATCTCCATAATTGTAGCAAATCAAGAGCTAAAATTTTTACCATAGGTACCTTGATACATCTTCGCAATACCATAGCAATTTCACCATCTGAATCGTTCTAGAAAACAATTTATAGCAAAAATAGTAAGATGACCTGAAAATAACATACCTTAGAATACATCACCAAAAGACTTCATCCTCCCTTGAAATCCATCCTTCTTTACTTTTGATTTCATATGAAATTCGAATTGTATATAAAATGAATGTATAATGATATTTATTTATACCATTTGTGTCACTTCCTTTTAACATTAGGGCTGACTTGACAATTTCTTATTTTGTAATTCTTTTCTTTAATTATCTTCAGAGCCTACATGTACTTCCTTCTTCAATTCACTTTGTCATCTTCAAAAATTCATTTCTCTTCAACCATGAGGATCCACGTGACATGCCACATACCACCGGAAACAACATGATGTATACTATCCATCTATGGGTCTTGTATCTACATGTGCATTTTCCTTCATGTTCAAATATCTTCATCAATATTGCGGTCCAAAACCCATGACTAGGGTTGACATCAATGACAAAAACCAATCTTCCAACAATATCGACATTCAACAAACTCAAAAAGGAAAATCATTCAAGTATTAAATATGAAGTAGATGTAAGCACATTGAACCTTTAAAAGCATGTTTTAAATAGGCATATAATATGAAACTAAGTTTCCATGCTTGATTCATGCTTTCAATCATGAGTCAAGCATGAAAACAAAATATAAAAGAATAATCAAACATGTTTTATAACCCAACAATCATCTTAAAATGATAATATTAAGTGAAGGAAGCTACATAAAGTGTCGTTTATCGTTCAAATAGCGCGATTACGTAGGGCTGCCAACAAAGTGGTATTAAGTGATCATACTGATTCACCCCCCTAAGGGGGATATTTTGAGAGAATAATAAAGGAGGAGAGATTATGTAGAAGCCATACAATCCATAGTGTCAATGGAAGCTCCACAAAGAGTGGCCCTTTATTTGTACTTACATTTGAAGAAAATAGAGCAGAGCAACCTCACCTTCTAGATGGGTTTTCTCTTGTATTGGGTTTCCCAAGTTATATATTTTATTCATTTTTGTATGGTGTGTGAGTATTTAATTATGTTCTCTATTTTTCACATTTAATATATATTTCATACATTTTAATAAGAAAAAAAATAATTAAAGAAGTTGAGATCTAAATAAAATTAACCTTCACAGTAACAATTTCAGTATTTTATTAGATCTCTTGTGACGAACTATTCGGTGGAATATCCATGACACTTTATAGATAAATGGTAAACTCTATAGTTATGTGGGACTATTGTTATTGTGGATGTACGATTTGACATGTATGTTTTACCTACACACATATAGGGGTTGCTATATCTTCTTACATTTCCAGTTCTACAATTTAATTGTGCATTTTGAAGGAGGACTCCATAATGTTCATCGAGTTTTCTTTGAAGTGGAAAAAATAAAAATAAATAAAAGGGACCAAAGTCTTAGTTGGTTGAGAAAGAACTTTAACATGACATGATCTCACATATCATTCATGGTCTTTTCTTGGTTTATGGTATAATCCATACTAGCAAGAAAACAATGTCAATGTGATAGCAAACACCATACAATAATTCAACATAACACATATGATTGCAAGTCCTAACAACTTTGATTGTTTCATTGGTGGGTGGTGGTGTTTGGAACTATGATATATATTTCAACTTTGGTAAGAGTTATGCACGTGATATAATGTTTGGCATCCAATATTGGTGTAGGAAACCTTGATAGATCAAAGATAAAAGATATCCCTTAACTTCAGAAATAAACTCATAAACTTCAAAAATATCACACTCATTCACATCATAAACAACACAAGAATATAGAGAGAAGAACCCTTAAGGTATTATAACACAATTAAATATTCCTTATGGGATACCACTTATAGTGAACCTTGATATAAATAAGAGAGAATAAAGAGTACAACTCCAAAATTAAACACTTGTCTTCATAAAATATCAAACACTCGCACCATAAACAACCCAATAATATAGAGAGTAGAACCCTTAAGGTAGGGTAACACCATCAAATACTCCTTATGAAGGGAATTAGTCCACAAGACATGCTTCCTACAATACAGTAAAATACATCCAACACATTATTGAACTTATGCTTATACTGAGAGGGGGGGTGAATCAGTATAATATACTATTTGCTTTATTTAACCATTCATCAATCATTCATTAGTCAAGAAAAAATAATCACATATAAACTCAAATCATAATGCACAGAGTTTAACATGAAAACCCAATCGGGAGAAAATCATAAACTTATCTTTATAAATGTCTGTAGACGCCAACCTATTGTTACAAATATTGTAGACACCAACCCACTGGATACATCGATCTCCTTAACTGAGCACTAACTTAGCAAGATGTAGGCACCAACCTACTGGAGACACCAATATCCTCAACTAAGAACCAACTCAACAATATGTAGGCACCAACCTACTGGAGACACCAATCTCCTCAATTGAGCACCAGCTCAATAAGATATGTGTAGACACCAATCCAAGATATTCATGCATAGAGTACTTTTGACTTCACCTACATTCCTCATTCCACAGACAACCCTTCAAACCCTAGAAAGATTCATAGCATCATTCCTATAATGTATTCACTAATGAAAACATCCATTAACAACAAAATCCACTAATGACAACATCACAACCTCAAAATAGTGCATGCGGTAGCATCATAGACCTTCAATCCTTCATAGTGCACGTTGAGAACAAGAAATACCTTAAGAAAATCCCTTATTCTCTTGCACACCTTTAGATCCCAAAAATATACCCTAGCACCTTTAGTGCACCTCATATCACTTATTCACACCTCATACTTTATCTCTTGCTTGTATTCACTAAAAATGTGAAAATCTATCATGTATTTATAGTAATTATGTCCACACTTTCAGGGCCAACCTGTAGAAAATAGCTGAGTTGATCTCAATTTTTTGGCTAGGTTATCGGACGGAAAAATTAATATCTCCTCATTCCTAGGGATTTTAAAGGAATTACATATACCATTGGAAAGGTATTAGAATGAGTTTTCCAACCATATAACTTGTGCTCCCATTTGAGCTAGGTATGTAGGGTAAACATTCCTTTAAATATAGGGTATCCAAACTGATCATAAAAAATCCAAAAGTAATACTTTAAGCAATCTTCATCTTGCAATATTTATCTTGGACATTTTTAGTCTTGTAATATTTATTTTGGAAATTTCTAGGCTCCCCCTGTCTTTGAAAACAATGACAAAAATATTTCCAAAAATCTCCCCCTTTTTCATTGATGGAAACCCTTTGTAAATTCTATAATACTCCCCCTACTTGCATCTCTCCTTGTGTCTACAATTCTCCCTATGTCTGAAACTTCTCCCCCTTTGACATCAATGGAAAAGGGATTCTCCCCCTGAGCTTGTGCTTCCCTTTACTGACAATATGAGAGATATATATATCCCATACAACAATTCTCCCCTTTGACTTTATCGAGTATGTATACATCTCTTGAGGTTTTGTTTGAATTTTCTACTAATCTTCCTGAAGTTTATTTCCTTATCTCACACCCTTTAGAATGAAATGTGAGGTTGTAACCGTAATCATACATCTGGTTGATACTTGGAATATTATTCTTTAACCCTTCAACATACAAGACATTATGTGTCTTAGTCTTTCCATTAACAATACTAACAGTACCTTTTCCAACTATCCTTGCAGAAGCCTTATCTCCAAAAGTAACATTGTCTTATTTTTATTCCTTCAAGATGAGAAACTTGGCCTGGTCCCTTGTCATGTGTTTTGAACATCCACTATCAATGTACCATTGGTTTCCTTAATTTTGAGCATAAATTGCAAGACCACATTCTTCCTTATTTTTTTATTCTTGCTTTCTTTTCCACACCCTGGTGTATTCCTTGCAGTGTTCCATCTGAAATAGGCGAAGAAGGTTAAGATCATACTTGGTTAAGAGACAAATATTCCCTTATTGAATTGTTGGATTTTAAGACCAATAAAATAATGAAGGATGCCTAAATCAGACATCCGAAACAAGTATATAAGACTATACTTCACAAGGATGAGGAGCTCACCATCTACATGTTTAGCATAGACATTTGGATCAGATTGACACTTAGAGAAACCGTAACCAAGAAGGAAATTATCCATCTTTTCATACCAAGCTTGAGGATCTTGATTTGGACCACAAAGTGACTTCTTGAGGCGGCAAACAACAAAGGAGACATCTTGAGCAAATCGAGGAGGTTGTACCATGTAGATTTTTTCATTCAAGTCCCCATGTAGAAAGGTGCTTTGTATGTCCATTTGATGTACTTCCCAACCTTGAGAAGCAACAAGTGAAAGAACAAGACATATTGAATCCATCTTTGCAACAAGGGAAAACATTTCTAATTAATTGATACCTTCAACATGAGAGAAACCTTTAGCAAAAAAGGAGGATTTAAACTTATCCATGCTTCCATCTGCTGAAAATTTCGTCATGTAGACCCACTTGTAATGAACAATATTGCGACCTATAGAAAGAGAAACAACATCTGAAGTGTCATTTTTCAATAAGGAGTTCATTTCTTCTTGCATAGATGGTTCCCATTTACATAGATCACTTGCTTCTTTATAAGTCTAAGGATATTCTATCTCAATGTGTTGTGTCATAAACGCTAAACCAACTGTATGGAACTGAGAGCATGTCTTTCTAGGATCTGTTAGATTACCACCTAAAGCACCAACACCTTCCCTTGTTGTCTGGACCCATTTATGAAGTGGAGCATCTGGAGGTGCAGGATCTAGAGACTGAACTTGTAGAGGAGATAGATGTGTATTATCAAGAGACTAAATGATAGTAGGAGGATCTAGAGGCTTTAGTTCATGTTCATCATCTAAAGAAGAAGAATCATCATTCAAATTGTTTTTAATTATCAAAACAATTTAGATAAATTAATGTTGGGACATATTTTTATTTTTTTTTGGGTGAAATACTCATCTCGGGGGAACCGCCAAGTACTTTCTTTCATTCCAAGGATGCTTATTTTTTTTTGTGTGAAATACATGTCTCAGAAAAATTCATCGGGCACTTCCCATCATTTTGAGAATGATACCTATGATAAATCAAATTTGTTAAAATTCAAGACTTTACCAAAATAAAACTCAATATTATTACAACAACATACCAATTTACATCTCAATATGTCATTTTGTAGAAATTGAATCTAGATGGGTAGACTAACCCTCTTTTTCCACTCCCTAAACTAAACTAAATTGATAAAGCTAAAATAAATCTCATTCTTAACCAAAAAATTAAACCCACTGTTTGTTTTGTTTAAAAGCGATTTTTGGAAATATACTCCGAAGGGTTGTGTTAAGACGAAATTCTCGTTTTTGGCTTAAATGAATTTATATTAGACGAACATCTTTTTGTCTTAAATGTAAATTTATTGACATTTTTAAGGATTTTTATTTTTTTAAGGTTTCGTTTAATCAATTTATTTGTGAGGGAATATGGACGGTTTAGGAATTTTGTTCATCATGTCGTTTTGATTGTTTGTGTTGATCATGTGATAATCTCATAAAGGGTGTAATATATTATATGTTTAATGGGAATTGAACTTTGGAGGGAGATATAATTAGTGTATTTGAGTAATTAGTTAGAAGTGTTCAATGGTGGATGTATATTTATGAAGGATATGTATTATGTAAAAAATTTGGTGGATGTATATTTATGAAGGATATGTATTATGTAAAAAATTTATAAGATTTGTATTTAGTTTTGTTTTTTTTTTAATGAGATTAGAATTTTGAAGTATATATTTTTTTTTAGATAAGATATAATAATTTTATTAGTGTCTAAGGAATGATCATAAAAGTAGGTGAATCTGATTTGAGTACAATAGTATTGATACAAAGTGGGAGCACATAAATGACTCATATATTATAAATTAAAACGCAGAAAGTAAAGTAAAGTCTTGATCTATTCTAAGATATGAAGACTACATTGATATTGGAAAACAGATCTAGGAATCCAAGATATGGAATACAAATAGTGCAATTGTACTAGGGTTCACTAGAGCTAGATCCCCTAATAATCAAGGTTGAAGTGAGTAAACTATGGATAGAAGATTATTTAGAACATGAACTAGAGGTGGATCTGGAATGCATATTGTATTGCTACCTAGGATAGGTCACCCGCCACCAAGGCATATGTGACCTCGTTTGACTGCTAGTGTGGGATCTTGAATGACAATGTTGTTGGATTCTATGGGATATAGGAATAACCCCTTAGGACCTCATAGATCTTTAATTAGAAGTTACTCTATTATTGATCTGTCTCTTGGTACCCATGGTAGATGGGAGAACTATAAATAAGAAAATGATCATCTGAGTGGACATTGGTCGAAGAGGTGGACAAAGAGTTTGAGAATGGAGTTTGAGGGCCTCCCACATGTATAAAACCAAGCATCCTCTAGTAAAGATGCATAAAGAAATTGGAGAGGTTATGTGACTCCCTGAACAAAGGATGAAACCGCTCTCAGATATTGTAACAAACAAGGTAGTGAAATATGTAGTACTCCTTTATCTCGACCTCCTGAAGATGGCACAATTGGAAAATCCTATCCGATCAGTTGAACTGGTGCTTTGCCTCCACTAAAAGTCCATGTGAACCTACTATGAACAAGCTAAGGGAATACAAAGAACATGCATCCAATGATGGTACGTGTATGAAGGCTATACAATGAGTCCATATCTCAAATTCATGAAGTGCTCTACATAAAAGGCCATCTTCATATATAACTCACATGGTGGATTTGTCTAAGTGACCTGAATATAGGGATAGAATTTGACGAGAAAATTTACTATCATAAGGGGATTTTCCCATCAAATACGGTGATAAATGAAGGTTACCCATCACAAAAGTGAAGAAAAATGTTTAAAACATAACTTAATAGAAGTCTTATAACTGTCAAATTTGATAAGGGGATTAGATTTCAAATTCCAACACTGGATGAATATATTGTGTATATATGTCATCCCAAGTGATCTTGTTCAACTCTTGCTTAGCGGGTAAGAGGTGGCCAAATGCATCAAGAGAGTAACTAAACAGAGGGAGGTGGTCCATCAAAATACTCACAAACTGTAAAATATCTGAGACCGTTGCAAACTATCCACACACCCATCTTAGGGGGCCAGCCAAAGAAATAGACTCTTATGAAAGGTAGGCCAAATACAAGTAGAAATATCGACCCATCGTCGAGTTGGTAAAACTTTGAACATGATATAGGAATGAGACTAGGATGAACATAGTCTCAAGTTGGAGGGAGGGACACAAAATGCACGGTATTGATGGGTGGATAAACTCTTTGCTTGCACTTGATAATGTGTTGAAGGAGAAGGGTATTCACCCTCTTACAACCCATTCGGACTCTAGCAAACAAGGCCCTCAAACCTCTGAACCATAAAGTAATATGGGTTGAATGATGGATTCCATGAGAAAAAATTTGCATGATATGTCCTAGAAATGGTGCCAAACACATTGTCTCTTAAGAAAGGCTAAGGAACCATAGCCCTTGTTAACATGAGGCTGAAGAGCTTTCCTCAAATTGAAACAAGGCCCTAAGCACTATACTCCCAAGGATGTGTAGGCATTGGTGATCCTGATCTCCTCCCAGATGAAGAAGAAATGACGACATGAAAGGACCTCCTGCAACTTGTTGAAGATCACAACCTTGGTTACCCAGGTTGATCATCAACCACCAAAGATCACCAAAAAAGGCAATGTATCTAGTTATCTTTATAAACCCTTCAAAGACGAGGTCATGAGGACAAAAATTTAAGGATTTTTTTGGACCTCAAAAGATTTCATCTTGCTTAGTGTTTGATAGATCCAAAATTAAAATGGATATAGATTAATTAATTATTATTAATTTTGAATAAGTTGAATCATTTTTAAAAAATTATTTGTTGACCGACTTATTCCAGATTAATGCTACATACATTTTGTTAAGTTACATGTCTCCCTCGCTTGGGATGTAGGGTGTGTCTTTGGATGCAATAATATCACATCATTGATGTAGAAAAAGCCAAAGTAGAAACAAAACCCTGATAACTTTTTAACACAACCTAACCTTATTAGTGAACCAAAGTTTTGATTGTATTTAATTGTATACGTTATTTACCTTTTTTTTTAATGCCATCCAACCAACACTGACGTGGAAAATTAACAATAATAGTGACTAAGAACTTTGTATATTTTTAAAATCCTACAGTTCTAATTGACCATAACAATCCTTTGTTCTAATTGACCATAACAATCATTTTTTAAATTAACAATAGTAGTGACTAAGAACTTTGTCTATTTTTAAAATCCTACGGTTCTAATTGATCATAACAATCCTTTTTCAAAAACGTTAAACACGTAGCTTTACTTTTGAAAATATTGAATTTAATATCACCACGCTACTTAACCAACTTAAAATATTACACCAACAATAATAATACTAAGAATTTTGTCTTTTTCTAAATCCAACATAAAATATTACATAAACAACAAGACCAAATTAAAAACAAACTAACTACAAAAATATAAAAAATAAAATAAAAAACTAGTCTTCCTTTCTATAAAACACAAAACATCATCTAAGTTTCATGGATTACTAGACAAGACCAAAGAAGGAGTGTTGTAGCGTTTTTGGCGGGAAGTTTTTTTGAATCTTAAATTCTGGTTTTGTTGCAGGTTTCATGGTGAAGACTACAGGATGGGCGAGGTTTTATGTTTGTTTGGAACGACATTCTTGGATTCTCTTGTTTCTGAGAATACCCTTTGTTTCTTCTTGTTCTTTTAATCTTTTTGATGGATGAGGTTGGTGGGGACAGACTATTGTCTGGGAGGAGTTTTAGCATTGGTTTCTAGTAAGGGATCCGTAAATTTTCCAGGTTTTCCAGGGTTTTTAGTCATTACTGGTGAGACTTTCCAGGCGGTTTTTTCTCACTTGGTTCTTGAGACTTTCCAGGCGGTTTCTCTGACTTGATTCAGAACTATTGTCTTTTCCTTGTTTTTAACAGGCTTGGCGTTTTCAGGTTAGTTAATGATTCTTCACTGATCACATAGCCGACTGATTTGACTGGAAGAAGAGGTGGAGCCCTTTGTGGGGTTTCGAGTGCCATCCTTATGGAGCATGAGATCAGTGCCTTTCTTAGCGCGGCTGACGAGGAACAATGGGAGAGGACTGGCTTTTTTGCATCGATGGACTCTTTATGTGACTTAAATAAGGCCAACTGTCGTTCATTAAACGTTATTAATGGATCCTGCAGTCTTGAAAGGTTGCCACAGAAGGCTTTCACATCTCCACTTAAAACTTCTGTAAAGGACCCTTACATCACACATACGAGTGTTAAACATGTAAGAGATCTCACTATCTCCCCGAAGACAAACCAGGTTTGTCTAGGCGAAGAGGTTGCTAGTGTGAGGAGCGAAGAACATAGGACTAAGAACTCTGAGTCCCAAACGACTAATCCTTCAGATAAGTTTGTTAAGGAGAGACGCACCGCCAAAGTCTGGAAACCAAAGAGACAGAGACGAAGGTTGGTCATGGGGGCCGATGTCGGTTTGGAAGAATCCTGCAACTTGGCGCTCTGCACCATAGTTGCTAGGGTGGCCTATCACTCTCGTTGTTCCACTCAACTAGAGGAATGGGTAAAGAAAATCTGGATTCCTTTTTTAGGCTACTGTCCTATTTTCCTTTCTTTATCTCGGGGATGGTTAGGCTTTGTCTTTAGAAGCCCGGAAGATACTAAACGTATTCTGGAGGTTTTTTGGAGAATTGATGGTGGAAGCTTAATGTTAAAAAGATGGAGACTCGGTTTCAATCCAACCACTGAGTATTTTAGTTTTTGACACTTATGGGTGCTTCTCCCAAACCCGCCCTTACAATTGTGGAATCACAGAGCGCTGGAGACGATAGGAAATTATTTGGGTCTCTATATTGGGGTCGATGAAGATGCGTTACTTTCAAGTAATAAACGGATGGCTAAAATTTTGGTTGAGGTGGACACCAATGCGGGTTTATCAGAAGTTTTAGAAATAGAGTGGAGAGACCTCTTGTTCACTCAAAGGTTGGACTATTTAGGTCATCCTTTCTGATGTTCTAGGTGTAGACAGACAGGGCACCTGAGAAGTAATTGTACCTTTATTTAGGGAGCAAATGATGAAAATGGCACATCGAATGAAGAATTTGGAGACATAGTTTCTAGGATGGTGGATGATTATGAAGCAGCGAAGTCTCTGACACTAAGCATGGAGGACAACCTTGAGGATAAGGACACATCCTTTGTTGGTAAGTTAAAATTCTTCTGTCCAAGTATTTTTAACTCTTTATCTTTATGGGAGAGATAACTTTTAAATAAGGATCTTGCCCCTGTTTCATCTTTTGGGAAGGAATTTGTTAGAGATAATTCGCCTGTGTTAGTTGATGTTGAGCCTGTCTTGGGTGGGTTGGGAGAAAAAACCCCATTAGAGTTTTTTCCTATAGCCTCAGCCTCCATCATTTTACCTTTTACTCTGGTACACAGTGATGATTTGAATGTTTTTTCGATAGTCAAGGATTCTTCTAGTCTTCCTGAACCTTCGGTGCAAGGTGATGATTTTCATTTTGTCTTGGGCTATAGGGAATTGCCTACAAGTGATTCGATTTTGGATAGGGTTCTGTCCGATTTGATCTCCCCACTAGCAAATTCCACGACCCCTATCCCGTTAATGACTTATATGGGGAATACTCCTGTGGACAGATTGACAGAGACAGTTTAGCTGGAGTCCTGTAAGCCAAGTGTTACTTCCTCCTATTCTGACCTTGCGTGGTCACGAGGCTTGGGCTTCGAGCTTTCTCCTCTTAAGATGAGAAGTGGTCGGTGATTGGCAGGGGCCGGTATAAACACTTTGGATACTCCTGCTTCTTCTTCTAAACAAAGGGTGCTTAGAGGCATAAAGGCCCAAGCCAGGGTTAAACCATGATTATGCTCACCACAAATTTAAGAGGGGTTGGAGGGCCCCTAAAAATGGCCTCCTTTCATAGATTACTATGTAAAACCTCTCCAAATATCATTTTTCTTCAAGATATGTTGGTGTTAGCGGAAAAAGCCAAATCCTTCATGAATAAGTTAAAACCGGACTAGTGTGTATGTGTGGTCGGTGCAATTGGAACCTCTAGAGGACTTTTGGTGTCATGGGACCCTTCCTTGTTCGATTTGGTACCTTATTTATGTATTGGTGGGATTGTTTTGTCAGGAACATCAAGAATGGACAAAAGAAGGCTTTCTTTTCTAAATATTTATGGACCCTATCAGGATCGCAAAGTTTTCTGGGAAGCGTTAGAGGATTCTGGTTTTTTAAGACTCAATGATTTAATTCTAGCAGGTGATCTAAACTTAACAACTTCCCCAGCTGAAATATGGGGAAAGTCATTGCAGTTAGACTCATTGGCAGGTTTCTTCAAAGCTCTTTCTCATAAAAATGGCCTAGTTGATGTAGCTCCAGTGAAAAAAGTGGCTACTTGGCGAAATGGCAGATTAGGTGATGTGTGCATTACAAAGAGACTTGAACGTTTCCTAATAGAAAAATCTCTTATTTCATCAGTTCAGAAATTTCAAACTTGGGTTGAGTATCCCTATTCGTCTGATCATGCTCCTGTGTTGCTGGAATTCAGATCATGTTTTTCGACAAGCGCTTCTCCTTTCAAATTAAATCCGGAGTGGTTAAAGGATGATTCCTTTGTGCAAATTGTTAGACATGTATGGAATGATCCTCGACATATAAATACAGTTGGAGCTCAAAGACGACTGGTTAAAAAGTTATCGCTTTTAAAGGAAAGAGTTAAGGTATGGGCCAAAGTGAAAAGACAAAAGGACCAGGATGATCTGTTAAAAGTTGAGAAAGCAATTGATTTAGTATACACTAATATAAATCTAGGACTTTCTAATAGGGAGGATTCTATAAATTTTTCCAAGCTTGAATTTGAAAGAAATCGTTACCTATTGGTAGAAGAAGAGAACTGGTGACAAAAAAGTCGGGCGATTTGGATTAAGAGTGGAGATAGAAATACAAAGTTTTTTCATCTTTATGCTAGCCATAGAAGAAACAAGAAATTTATTTGGGAAATAAATGATGAGGAAGGAAAAGTACACTCGGGACAACAAGCTATCAAAGATGAAGCAGTCAGACATTTCAACTCTTTTTTCAATGATACAGGCCAAACTTTCATGGAAGAAAGATTGGAATCAGTTAGATTATTTCTCACTTTTGTAAATGCTTTGGAGGTTCAGGATTTAGAAAAGGAAGTAACAAAGGATGAAGTTTTTGAACTTATTAAAGGTTTCTCTAGAGATAAAAGCCATGGACCTGACGGTTGGACTGTTGAGTTTTATCATTTTTTTTTTGAGCTTGTAGGTCAGTATTTGGTGGACATGGTCGAGGAAACGAGATTGAAAGGGGAGGTCATTTCTTCGATCAACTCCACTTTCATGGCTTTGATCCCAAAAGTCAATAAACCTACAATTTTCAATGATTTCCGACCAATCTCTCTTTGTAACCTTTGTTACAAAATAATTTCAAAAGTCATTGCAAAAAGACTAAGACCAATTCTATCCAAAGTACTTTCAGAAGAACAACTTGGATTTCTCAAAGGTCGGCAAATATTGGTTGTTATAGGAACTGCACGGGAATGTCTTCACAACATTAGAACAAAGAAGATGCGAGCATTAATACTGAAACTTGATTTGAGGAAGGCTTACAACTGTACAAGTTGGGATTTTTTAAGACTTGTACTTCATCAAAGTGGCTTTGGGTTAAAGACCACAAATTGGATCATGGCTTGTGTAAGTTCCACTACCTTTGCTACTTTAATAAACAGAGAGGCTACGGATTTCTTTAAATGTAGTAAAGGTTTGAGACAGGGATGCCCACTATCTCCTTTACTATTTATCTTGGCCATGGAGGGGCTTAGTCTAGATTTAAAGAAAGCAAAATCTGATGGTCAGATAACAGGAATTAAAGTATCCAGTTTGATAAGGATCCTACATTTACTTTTTGTGGATGACATTCTTATTATGACAAAAGCTTCTTTAGCAGAATGGGAAAAAATACAAAGTATACTTCAAGTGTTTTGTCGGGCTTCAGGGTTGATCATAAACATCCAAAAATCCATTGTTTTGCATGCGGGTGTTGACGTTGGATCCCTTCAGAAAATTGTCGATGTTCTCGGTTATCCTGTTAAAGATCTTAGCTTAGGCTTAAAATATTTGGGTTATCTTATGAAGCTAGGGAGCTATAAAACTATGGATTGGCAATGGTTAGTTGACAGGTTTGAGTCGAGGATCAACCTTTGGTGTAATAAGTGGCTCACTTTGGGAGGTTGATTAGTTCTTATAAAGTGCTCGAAATTTTATCGATGTATTGGATAACACTCGCCCATATTTATATAACTGTGTTAACTATGCTACGCAGACTTAGTTATGCTTTCCTTTGGTCTTCGAGTAAAGCAAAAAAGTGCTACCATCTTTGTAATTGGCAAGCTATAGCAAAGCCTAAATAACTTGGAGGATGGGGATTACGTAATATCTTTGTTTTCTATAGAGATTTAGCTACTAATACTTTATGGCCTGCTTTGATGAAGCCGAGAATCTAGCACTAGGTTCTCAAAGAGAAATATTTACCACACGTTCCTGTGAGCACTTGGTTGTGGTCAGCTGAGAGTTTTTCATCCTTTGGCTCCCAATCTTGGAAAAACATCCTAAACACTTTTCCAATCATCCTTCATAGGGTAGCATGGACTCCTGGTTTGGGGAAAGCAATCATTATTAGGAGGGATACTATTAGTGGTTTGAAAGAAGTTTCCATTCTTTCGGAGGATCTGATTTTTGAAATTAATAGAAAACACATTTTTTTTCTATATCAAGCAAGTCACCCATCATCTTTTAGCCTGCTGGGTCAAAGTTGGATTACTAGCACTGAGTTGGGACTGGAGGGGGAGCTTGGTTGTGAGTGGGAAAAATATAGAAACTTTCTTTTGCATGATGGCATTGTCCTAAAGGAAAATCCTGATGAACTTTCTTGGATAGGAGATGATAATACAGGTCTTATCTCAGTGAAAAATGTTTACAATACTCTTTCTAACAAGTTATGGCCGGGGAAGGCTGAAGGGTGGAGAATCCATTTATGGAAATGGAGTTGTCCTTTAAAACTTAAACTTTTCTTGTGGCTTTTACTGGAGGATAAGATTCTCACATGGAAAAACCTACAGAGGCGGGGTTGGTCTGGCCTTTACTATGAGGGGTTGGTATTTGTTTTATGTGTAGATCAAATGAAGAGTCGAGCCAACATTTATTTGTTAGTTGCCCGTTCATAGTTTTAATTTGGAAAAAAGTTAAACTGAGCTTAAACTTGGCAAATGGATGGAATGGAGATACAGTTCTTGAATTCTTTCAAAACTGGTCTTTTCAAAACAATCCGATTAGAGAGCTAGCTGCCTTCATTTGTTGTTTTATATGGAATGACGGGAACAAAAAACTTTTTGAAGAACGACCACCATCGGCGAATAGAATCCGCTTTCTTGCAACATGATCTATGGTCATGAAGCAAATCAATATTGTGGTCTCTTCAAAAAGACTACAACCTATCTCTTTCCCTGAAGACAAGGTTCTTGCATGGTTTGATGGGGCCTCACAACACAATGGAAATCTGTGTGGAACGAGAGGAGTAATCCAAATTAATAATTTAGTTGAATACCGATGGACATTAAACTGTATTTCAGGTACTAATTCTAAGGTGGAACTTATGGGAGCTTGGGCATCCATTATATTAGCCAAAAGCCTCGGTATTCAAGAACTGCATTTGATGGGGGACTCATTGATTGTTATAAATTGGCTTAATGGTAAAGGCATATTACAGGTGGCCAATTTGGAGAGCTGGAAAAATAGAATATATGACTTAATGCCTTTTTTCAGGTCTATTTATTTTTCTCATATCTATCGAGAAAGAAATACAGTGGTTGATGCTCTGTCAAAAAAGGTTTTACACTCTCC
>ML852851.1:0-24844 GCA_009831015.1 Picea engelmannii | reverse complement strand
TATATATATATATATATATATATATATATATATATATATATATATATATATATATATATATGGTTTAGTGGTTAGATGGGAAACCAATCAACACCACCTATGTTATGTGCTTTTTGACATTCTTTATGTCGAGGACATTCTTTGTGTGATCCACCAAAGCTCGTGTGAGCGCCATAAACTTCATCCTGAGGTTGTGAAGCTTTGAATAGTTGATTATAGCTATTGTTACCTGAAGGAAATTTGAATTCATGTCACTCCTTTGGTGAACCTTGTTGGCCGTTTATTGCCAGCAGTGTCGAAGAAGTTGCCAATTTTTTAATAAATGGTGGATAAAAGAGATGAAGGCATACTTTTGAAGGATTTAAATTCCAAATAGGAAGCTAGTGATCGTAGTGGAAAATGGATTATACAAACACTGGGTCCAACCTCGATGTTCTCATCATAGGTGGTTATTTCAGATCTGGATGTCGTGGAGGAAAAGTAGCACATTTTTTACGAGGTCTTGCACAAAATTTAACTTCCATTAGTTACTCGACAAGGGTTACTTACTACGATGTCTCATAAAGAATATGAAATGCTAGTCAAGGAGAAATGAATGTGACACTGGGGATTCCTTGTTTACGTGAGATTTTAATGACAACATCACAAATTTTTTTTACACCCGTTATGATTTTCCCCTTGCGAAAGGGAAAAACAAGAGAGGATGCAGAACGAGTTGCTGGAGAATTAGGGAGGATTCGCTTTGCAGATTTAATATAAAATCTGGATATTGCAAATCTAGTCTTTATGTTAAGCCATTCATCAAGATTCAATTCTCTTCAAAGACAACTATTTCACTTAACCAAAATTGTAAGTTCTCTATTTGAATATAAAAACAATCCTTAAACTCAAAAGAGAAAAAAAAAAATAATGATCACGAGAAAATTTTCTATTAGAAAACATATCCCAGCTCAAACCCATCCATATATCCTCCACCTCGAAGTTGGCAAGAAGGAGGATGCATATCAAAAAGGAGGATGTGTGTCTTATGCTCCAATATTTGATAGGTCAAGGAACTTGTGAAGAGAAGATATGCATGAGTTTAAAAATCTCTAGTGGATGTATCACCCCAATACACCAAGAGGGTAGAAGGCAACATTCTTTTCTCAGTGTATAATTAATAATTAAATAAATAGCTACTCGTTGTTATCAGGTCTAAACTAAAAATTTATTTTCTTTCACAGATAGAGTCATGGTGTTCATTAAGCAATTAAGAAATGAATTTGTATTGTCCCATATACCGAATTAACTATGGCCCTAAAATGTGTGAAAATCCTAGGTTTTATATTTGTTGTAAATTGAAATACATGGAAATTTTTTAGGTTTAATGTATGTTGTAGCAATATTTGCCCTAAATTGACCAACAACATAAAAAATTAGCGATATTGTTGCAAGTCTAACGCGAATTAATTAATCATCTAAAACCACCTATGAATACATATGTTTAAGGCATGCTTTTAGGATTATTAGCTCTAATAAAGAGTTTAAAAAGAGTTTAGATACTTACAACAATGATAACCTATCACACCGAATACAACATTTTCTCAATAACTTTGTATCTCTTCAATTTCAATACCACCTACAACAACGAATACAAGATTTTCTCAAAAATTTTGAAGCTCTTCAATTTCAATACCAAACAAAAAAAGAAAGGTAAAAGTTATCAAAAGTTTCCAAAACTTTACACATTCTGACCAAAAACCCAAGGATCTAACGACCTTGTGACTCTTGCTTAATTAATTCACCCATAAAATAGCCACATATGTTGCTCGGTGGGGCACTATGGTTGTGACTGTAATTAGTAAATATTTTTTGCAAGACCTACTTTGCTTTTCTTCATATGATAAGCATACCTTCTTCATTCAATCAGTGGGATAACTGTTCTAGTACACCCCCACCGCCCAACCATAGTTTGGGGCAGCCAAAGGCATCTAACTTCGTCGATGACCTCAAATGTTCAACACCTTCCAACTATTATATTTCATCGCACCAGCTACCATCTAGTATTTGGATTTTTGACAACTACGCCAAACCTCGCATTCTTTTCAGCTTCACACATTCATATGCTCTCAAATCCTCCAATGAGACCAATGTTTCAATCCCTGGAAGCTCCTCCACTTCTCTACACTGACTGATGTACAATATTTGAAGTTTTGAAATATCACAAAGCCCTTTTATTTCCCTCAAAATAGAACAACCCAACAATTGCAGTTTTAGAAGTGTATTTGGCAATGTTCCAACCTCCACTAGATCACTGCAAAACCCGACGAAGAGATGTTGAAGGTTGTGACAAACACCATGAAGAAATGATTCCTCCTCCTCTTCCAACCACGTTTCTGTGTTTAGTACTCTAAAGTATTTAGAGAAAGAAAAATACAGTTCAGAGTCTTCGTCAATGGAAAAAATCTAGTTGTCTCCACCCTCTGGACATTGTTAATGTTTATCTTTCTCCTTCAACATTTTTAAAGGGATGTTCCCGCAAAGGATATCCAACTACTTTCAACTTAGTCAACTAAGACAACAGTGCAACACACTCGGGAAACCATTTCAAATAGTTGCAATTAAAGAGACTCAATTCCTTCAAGTTCCTCAAGTCACTGAGTGAATACGACAACATTTCCATAAAAGGGATTCCTAATACCAGAAGCTCCAAATCCCTTAGGTGCTCAGATATTCCTTTAAAGATGCAGCATGCAAATATAATTTTTTTGAGGTAGCGTTGTTGTGTGACTTGGGAGGGAAATACTTCAATTCTTTCACAATGGGAGAGATACAAGTGTTCAAGGGTGTTGATATCTCCAAGAGTTTCGATGGAGATGGTTAAATCAAAGCAATGTTGCAGATCAAGATATTTAAGTCAAATTAAATTTCCAAAGGAGTTTGGGAGCATCTGCAAATTTGAGTAAGACAAATTGATGTATTCAAGGTTTTTTAAATTCCCAAAGGAATCTGACAAGGACTTCCATTTTGAATAGAAGACTAACAACAAGGTCTTCAATGATCACAGATGACAGAATCCATAAGAGAAAACCGTGCACTAATTAATCATATGAGACCATAGAGAAGCGGAACAATGCACTACCTATCGGGCAAGATGTTGGGCTCTGCAAATTATTTTTTATGAAATCTGACCGAGTTGCAATATAAGTGAATGACCACCAAACTCTACCCATCCAAGTTTCATTATTTGGAAAGCCAGTTGCGTGAGAACTGAGCGGCCCATGTCGGCGGAAGCGGTTTGAATTCAATGGAAGAGAATACACGTGTTAAGAGAAGAGTTGTTATTGCAAATGAACAAGTGTCAAATTCTTATATGGTTTGGACATACGACAAAGGCTCGAGCAGAACCTTCCCTTAAATAACATCTTCGGTGTAAAAATGCAACCAAATTGATACAAATGGAAGTGCCAAAGTAATACCACTATCATGTTGTAAAAAACCATAAAACTCCACAACTTCCATTTTCTTGAAAAAAGTAACACTTCACAACTTTCGTTTTCTTTAAACAAATTATGAGTACTTTAAAAGAGTCTTTAAAATAATTAAAGTATTGATAATTGAGGAAAAAACTTGCAGGAAAAATGACCTGCACTCCATCCTTAATATTCCAAAGTTGAGGAATAATAAGCTATCACCCATTTGGAAACCTTATTGAATAGATAATGTACAATCCCTTCCCATGTGACCCTGGCCTAATCCATCTGAAGAAAAAGATCTACCTCAATGTACAGCTCCTTCCCATGTGACCCTCAACTTATCCATCCAAATGAAATCCACTCCGAACAACTTCAACTTGGTTGCTGAGGATTTTTGAGGTTTTTGTGAAGATGGTAGCTTCATGCTTTTCCATGGAAACTACTAAAGTGTTGCCTTCATTAGAAGTAGAAGTAACAACATCTTTAGGAGGAGGTTCAACATGTCTAAAGGCCCCTTGTTCAAGGATTCCTATGATGACCTTGCCAAAGGAGGTCCCTTGTCATTCAGGGATATCCCATGCCCGCCATGGGATTTATTGTTTGGCCCCTCTTCTAGGTAGGAGGAGGCTACTCAGAATTAGAGCACAGTCACAGGATTCACCTTTGTTAGCACAAGTGGTAGAGGAGTAACAAGATATCCATTTTGCACAAGCAGAAGAATAAGAAGAGGTTCCCCCTACATTGAGAGTTTCAGAAGGCGAAGCAGAAGGAGAAAAATAGAAAGAGAGATTAGGGGGGATTCAAGCAGTCCAGGAGGAAGAACCAAAGAACAAGCCAAATCAAGAGTCAGTTGAAGACCAAGACTATCCTCCTCTTCCTTAGAGCACTAAACTACATGTGGGTAATATCTCCTTTAACATTGATAGTGAAGGGCTCGCCAAAATGTTTGATGAGTGTGGGGTTGTCGAGATGGTAATCTATGTAATGTCGAAGACTCGCAGTTGATCAGGAAGACCGTTAATTTTACCAAATCAAGGAGTTAGCTCACCTACGCGGCCTCTAGAAAGCAGGATGATCAGTCGTTAAACCACCTGGTCGAAGATTCGAAGACTCGCAGCCAATATGCATCGGCGTATAATCTCTGCTAGAGTTCATGGTCATTGTTATTGGACTAATTAGTAAGTGCGGACACAAACAGATCTCCCTAACTTCCACAGGAAACTAGAACAAAACAAAACAGAATACATACTTTGCCTTAAACTTCATTGTCATACAAGCTAGTTTAGTGAGGTACAAGTGACATACCTTTTAAACGACGCTTGATCCTCGCTAGTGTCATATTTGTAGCTCCTTCCTTAGGTTTGAAGAATAGAAATTATGTTTAAGAATCACAAACCAACAAATAGGGGAAACAAAGATATATATATTCTAATGAAGTTTATGCATAAGATCAAGGAATTATACAATAAAAGACGAGATGCTTTTATAGGGAAGGAATGTATTGTTGTATTAAATTAAATGGAAAGTGGATAATACAACCCATGCCTTGATGTTGCAAGGTCCTCTTTCAGTGGTTCTTTTCTTCAACACACAGACCTTTGCTCCAATGCCTTAAATGAAGAAGATCCACAATCTGACTTGAAGAACTAAAGAAAATCTCTCAAGCATAATCTGAAGTATAACTCTCCATACAAATTTTAGCCCATTCAACCTTAGCCTTTTCCATGAGAGATCCCTCTTTATATAGTGTGAAAGAGAGATGGGTGAGGAGATTAGGATGATCACACTAAATCATAGAAGTGAGTTAGATCCAAACCAATTAGAGGCCACCTCACCTTCTAGAAGATTCCCTTCTAGAACATTCGTGACTTTTGACTTTTCCTTTGCTTTAAGCATCGTCGCACCCTATGCACAAGATGAATTCGACGATGTTGCAGTCTGGTTTTAGGACAGAGTGTGACGATCAGGCATCGTCGCACCCCATGCATATAGCAGGGTGCGACGACCTTCCTTGTTATGGTTTTTGGAAGAGGAAAGCAAACCATTTTTCTCATGGAGAAAGGCTCTTTTAATATTTTCAGGGAACATGAACACATGTTGTCAATTGATCACTGAGGTGACCAAAATAATGTGTAACATAATTCCCCCCAAAGTATGAAGCTGGAACTCATGATAGCTGAAATACTTTGTAAAATGTGTGTGTCGAAAACAAGGAGCGCATCGATCGGGAACCTGCAAAAAATCAAGCATCTGCATAATAACATACCATTTCCTGAGGTAGGCATTCCCATGCTCAGACTACAAGTGATCATAAGTGTCAGGTGATTCATGGCCACTAAATATACACCGTGGATCCATGTCATCATGATTTAGCATAGCCACCAGGAATACACTATGGATCTATGCTCTAAAAGAATTCAAATTCGGATATAGCCATGAGACATACACAGTGGATCTATGTGTCAGTACAAATTTATGAATACTCTGTCGCAACCTAGACCAAAATTATGAGATCTAGGGTCTTTATTTCCATCGTTTCTAAGTACGAATCTAACCATGTGATTACAGGTGTTGAAGTCGAACATGGTAGAAAGCACTTCATTACTGGTCATTAATGAAAATCGTTAACAAGTGTGAGGGGAATCACCATTGATGTCAATGACTCCCAAGGTATCCTAGTACAATCCAACGAATGTGAATAAATGATTTGAAGTCGAACACTCGATGGAATCTTCCAATCAGGGGTCAATGATGTGAACTCATTGTTGAAAAGCGAAGAAACCTACCATTGAGGCATCCAAGCTCTAAGGTACTAAATGATTTCTAAGTCTTGTTCTCGGATAATGAATTGAAGTCGATAGGGAAAGACTCGTCATAGGAGGGCCTTGATGTATCCCCCATCAATGACATGAAATATGTAGTATATTTGAAGTAGATTAGAGTATGAAGTGATTCGGAACTGACACAAGGAAGGCCAACATGATAGAAAATTTATAACTGCAGATGGTCGACTCGATGGAAGGCTTGATTAGGTTGGACTTCTCTTGAGCATATGAACGACACGATAGTTGTCTTGGAAACATTGACTCAAGGAGGACCCAACATATGAACTTGTGGATGGTCAAATGAGAAACAAATGGATTTCTCAACTTGGATACAATGATGAAGGGGGGTATCATGTTCAAGAGTGACTATTACTGCCACTAACACAAATACATAGACACATTTATTTCCCAATTTCCCCCACCATTTCTGGCGAGTACCTCTTTATTTTTACGCAAGCTTGAGGAGGATAACATATGCTTGTAGATGTAAGCTCATCCTTCGGACGAGTCCCTCAGAGTATGTTTAATGAATCCTATGAAGGAGTGGTTCGATCCCATATGGGTCTTTCGATGTTTGTTTAATGAGTCGAAAGAAAGAAAACTCAGGGGTTTTTCAATTTTAGAGAGTCTAAAAAACACTTAAAGAGAACTCCATCAGGTCCTTTTTCGTAAGTTAGTCTGACGAGACCGAAAAAGACATAACCTACCACTCATCAGACGTCTTCTTCAAATACTTTTATGAGCGTGAAAAGAACAAGGTCGCTCGACCATCTTTTCATGTTTAGGGAGCTTGAAAAGAGCTTAAAGGATACTCCATCGTTTTTGTTTTTGGTATTACCAATGCGAGTTTGAAAAATAGACAAAAGACTATTCGATTACATTCTCATGGTTTCACGAGCGTGAGAACAAAGCCTCTACTCGGAGTTTTTCCTGAAAAACTCTAAAAGGATCTGTACATAAGAAAAATATGCGAAAATAAACTAAAAAGGGTGGACCCTTGTTCCAACGTCTCGTCTCTAGGCCTTTTTATCTGCAAAAGTCAACACTTTGCCAAGTTTTTAAGACTTAAGGGCATGGATAAAATATAAAAATAATATAATTTTGCAAATAAAAAGTGGTAAAAAACAATTAAATAGGCCCAAAACACCATTTTACCATTTCATTTGCAAATTTACCCAAATAGTTCTCCAGAGCCCCTTTTTCTCTCTGAATTTCAACTGTCGATTGCAGAGCATGTGGTGGATCATTTTGTGAATCGTCTTCGTCAAACAGGTAATCTTCTTCTTCATCATCTTTTCCTGGTTTCAAAATTTGTTTTCCTTGGTTAAATTTCGGTGTTGGGTCAATTTTTTGGGGCTACCTGCGTGTTGAGATTGTCTCAGGTGCATTATATCGTGAACTACAATGATATTACATCGTTGCAAGTGACCCTATAGGTAGGGTGTGACGACGTTGCTTTGCGTGAATGCACAGCCCTACGACGACCACAACCAAAAATTTAAAAAGATAAACCTAACTAGAAAAAACCCTCAGGAAATAATTTTTATGTTTCTAGTCTTCTTTTATTGTTCCTTGGCAGGCTTTCCTTGGTCAAGATGTTGGAGTGGCATGAGCGAGAACATGAAGAAGAGAATTACTTTGTTGGGAATGACCTGGGGATAGTTATGGCTTTAAGGCAATGTGGGTTACTAAAAATTTTCAAGATTTAGGGCATGAGAGCCCAATTGAGGTTTCTAGAGTATTTGGTTCACATGCGGGACGTGAACGAACAAGCATTTCACGTGGGTGTCCACACACTCACAATAGATATAGAGGATATCTATTTCCTGACAGGGTTGTCTCGTCATGGTTCACGGGTATCACTTACAGGCAGCAGGGGTGGAGGTGAACCCATGGATTACTACGTTCGCCACCATTGTGTGTCAGGTACCGAGAAACACAGTGGCAAGGTAGCCATCAGAGGTGTCTAGGATCTACCAATGCGGACTATTCTTTACACCATTACTCGCATGAAAAGGAGTGTAGCTCCCCACATGGCTTTGCAGAGCCATTTTCAGTATGTGATAGAGTGCATGGAACCCAAAGTCTTCAACTGGTGTGAGGGGGTCCTAAAAAACATGAAAAAACAACTTACAAAATGTTGAAACGGTCGGTTGAAGCAATTTGGATATGGGTCCATTTTGGTGTCCTTCTTTCTGGAGAGGGTTCTTGTCCTATGTCTACAGGTGGAGTGGGGTATACCCACTCCACAGGATCCACGGATGAAGAAGTGGGTGGATCTTATGGCTCGACATGGTGGTGTTCCCATCGTCAAATATGACGATGTTTTCTTCCAATGGCTGAGGAATCAACTGCTCATGGTGGAAGACTATGCATATGTCGGGGTAGATTTCCGTGGGGATCCAGATCTATCTCTTCATGATGGATCCCAGTGGGGGGACATAGGTAAGAAGGAATTTTTTGTTTATATAATGTTTTTGATATTTTAATTATATGAAAAAAAATTGTGTTATTATCCGATGACTAATCGAGAGCTCTCAACAATGCAGATGTGGGGCCTTATCGTCTGTCGGGATCATCTCCCATCCATAGGCATGGAGAGAGAGGTGTTGTAGTAGGGGTAGCTACCGCAGATCTTGAGGCTATAAAACAGAACCTGGAGGGACTAACCATGCATGTCCATGATGCCACGGTGGATGAGCTGCCTAGGCACTATCAACGCCACACAGTGGGAGTATCTACATATATTGGTCAATTTCTCTGTAGAGTATCACCGGTAGTCGCTTGTTACAGCAAGCAGCATCCTGATGTTTTTTGTACATGAATCCATGAGCTTCACATTTTTGATATTTTTGTCTTCGAACAAAACACTTTTTTTGTAAACTTTTATCGTTATAAATATAAAGTTCCTACCGATTTACTTGTTTTTGTAAAAAGTGTGATTGTATTTATAAATGTCTCAAATGTCTGCCTAACACATGATTAGCCAATGCATCTGCCAATGTATTTAGACATGTAGGAATTTGTTGATATTCAATGTAATCAAAATGTCATTCCAAGAGGCGAATTCGTAAATATATCCTTAACAAAGTAGGACTCCGGATGGAATAAATGTTACTCAACTATAGCACTACTAACTATGAATCAAGTCATACAATAAGATGACGGATCCCAAGTGAAATGACGTCATTTAACAACTCGATAACTACATTGTATTCCACGATATTATTTGTTGCACGACCAAGGCAAACACCATGTAGACTGATCAATTCATCCGTAGGTGCATAGATTTCCCAAGCAACAGATGCTAAGTTTTGAGTACTGCAACTAGTGCCATCAGGGAAGACGATATATGTAGTGAAGACACCGACATCTAGAAACCAAGAACAATGCAAGATAATCAGCTGAAAGGAAGAACCAAAAACGAAAAAACACACAAGATTATGATACACTAAAAATACACAACACTCATGAAAAAATGATTTTAAGCATAGTACTTCTTCAAGTAAAGCCCATTTATGGGTTCACTCAAAGGAATTCCATCATAATCTACCAGCTCATAAGCCCCTTTCTCCAACACTTGTTTCACAATATAAGGACCCCGCCACATGGGTTTGAATTTACCAACCCCTAGTAAATCATGATCTTGTTTGTAAAGGAGAACTAGATCACCTTTAGAAAATACACGTGGTTTGACATACTTGTCATATTGAGCTTTGAAATGCTTTTTATGAGTTTCAATGACTAAGAAAACATCGTGGTGGGTCTCGTCTAGTTGCATCAAATACAAAATACGTTCCTCTTCAGCGGAGGTGTTAGGGAGAAGTTCGACAGCTAGTTTCAAAGATGGGATTTCACATTCATTTGGAAAAATTGCTTCAATACCATATACTAATTGTAAAGGTGTGAACCCCATGGAAGACTTAACAGATGTCTGATAGGCCCATAATGACGAGAAGAGCATTGTGTGCCAACTTGACTTGTGAATTCCTACCATTCGTCGAAGCATAGTAGTGAGAATTTTGTTGATTGATTCAACCTGACCTGTGGATAATAGGGGGTTGAGTTTTCATGTCAAAGACCCAACTTCTTGGTAAGTTCAGACATCATGAAATTGCGAAAATGATTACCGTGATCAGTGACGATGGCTTGGGGGACTCCAAATCTAGTAATGATATGATTGAATATGAATAATGTTGCAGTTTTTCCGGTATTATCAAATGTAGGAGTCGCCTCGACCCACTTAGTGAAATAATCCACGACTACGATGATGTATCCATGCCCCTAGCTGAGTGAGGGTTACATGTCATGAAGTCAATGCCCCATTTAGAAAATGGACCAATGGAAACTACAGGGTGAAGAGGAGCAGGGTGATATCGGATCTTATTGTTGTAGATTTGACAAGCATGGAATTTTTGGACGGAAGTAATGAAATCTTTAAACAATGAAGGCCAAAAATAACCAACTTGTAAGATATTTTGGGTGGTGGCATACCCATACATATGACCGCCACACGCTCCTGAGTGATTCATTCAAAGCTTTCTCAGCTTCATCATAGGTTAGAAATTGTCGAAATATGGAATCAATACCACAGCGGTAAAGGGTATCACCAAGGATAATGTATTGACGGGCTTGATACCTAATTCGACAACGATCTGTACTAGAAAGATCAGGCTGGAAAATCTGGGTTTGGAGATAAATGATAATATATCCATACCATACATTGTCAAAATTGATTAGAAAGAGAGATTCATCAGGTAAGGAATCCTCTACCATAGTTTTTGTTTCAGTAGAGGGAAGGTCACATATCAATTTGGAAAAAACCAAAGATTTCTTTGACTTGGCACGCTCAAATTCCAAATCAAAATCTTGGAGAATAACTATCCATTTAGAGTACTTGTCCCCCAAAAATTTTCGAGTAAGGATGTGTTGCATGGGGTTGCAATCGCAAATGACTATGGTTCTGTGTAATAATATGTAGTGACAAAAACGTTGAACAACTTGAATAGCTGCCAAGGCCAGTTTCTCCACATGTAAATATTTGGTTCCGGTGGTCATGAGACTCCGACTCAAATAGTATATAACATGGTCGTCATGTGAATCATCCTCTTGGACTAGAACCATAGCAATGGTAGAGTTCGAAGCAGCTAAGTACAGGAAATAATCTCGACTATAATCAGGTGGAAACAGTAATGGAGTATGGGTTAAGGTGAGTTTCAAAGATTCAAAGGATTTGTTGGCAGTTTCATCCCATACAAAATCATAACCTTTCTTAATAAGCCGAGTAAATACTTTTGTTAATTCAGCGTAGTTGGGAATGAATCGATGTAAAAAGTTTGCCTTCCCTTTCAAACTTTGGAGTTGGCGAAGTGTGGAAGGAGGATGTAAATTGAGAATAGCCTCAACCTTCAACGGGTCTACTTGAATCCCATGTATAGACACGATAAAACCAAGAATTCGTCCGGACTCCACAAAAAAAACACATTTGTGTGGATTCAATCGTATGCGATAATAACGACAGCATAGGAAAATGGCTCGTAGATGTGTCAGGTGATCTTGACGATGCATAGAATGTGTTGGTAGATCATCTAGATAGGGTTGTACAATGTGCTTAATGTCATGAAAATCTTAAGACATAGCGCGTTGAAAAGTTGCACCAGCATTTTTTAGACCAAAAGGTAGTTTCCGGTATGTGAAGGTTCCCCAAGGGAAAATAAAATCGGTCTTATATTGATTCGCAGGTAAAATATTGATTTTAATATAACCGAAGAAATCGTCCATCAAGGAGAAAATTTCACTCTTAGCACAGTCGTCAACAATCTGGTCAATGAACGAGGTTGGATAATTGTCTTTGGGACAAGCTTTGTTTATATCCCTATAATCTACACAAATACGGATCATGCCTTGTTTCTTCTTAACCGGAAAAAGATTGGACACCCAATTGGTCAAAGCCACAAGATAGACAAAACCAGCTTTAAGAAGTTTTCAACTTCAAGCTCAATAGCAACAACTTTATGTGGATGTATTGGATGAATTCTTTACCAAATGGGTTCACCATCTGGATAAGTCTTAATCTCATGCACAACAATAGCAGGATCAATACCAGGCATTTCTTCATAACTCCAGGCAAAAACGTCACAAAATTCTTGGAAAAGGGATCAGTAGAACATGAGGCACTGATATGAACATTTTCCACGACACCGGTTTTAATCGATATGTCAAGAGGAATGGTAGGTGAAATATTACCCAATCTCCCTTCATACAAAACATCATGTGTTGAATCAGGAACAGAGAACATAACCACAACGGTAGACGGATTCAAAATCCGTTGGTAAATCTCTATGGTCTCAAGTTCCAGGAAGAGAATAGAATGATGATGCCCATCTTCCCATGGATTATATTCCATAGACATGACTTTCATGATCATCTCATCAGTAGGAAAGATCACATGAAATGGATCAGGAGATATATCACAGAGAGAAGGAGGGGAAGGAGTTTTCAATTGAATAACTTGATAAGTTAATTCTACCAGACTTAAAGGCATTCGATTGTCGTAACGGAGACAGTCATCTGAGCTAGGTACTATCCATGGGTCATAAGACTCATGGGTTTCACTAACAGAGGTCGATATCATGCTAATCGAGGCAACAAAAGGAGGAGGAATATCGGGTGGTGGAATAGGAAATGTACCCATTAACGGTGAATATTTTAAAAGACCCACGCCGACATTATCATAACCGGGAGGTGTTTTCGAAATGAAAGGGGCGTTGCTAGTACATGTATCAGAATTAAAGAAGGCCAGTTGATCGACATTAATGACTTTTTCTTGGTGTGGGAAATGTAACACATGGAAAAGAGTAGAAACAACTGTGCTCATGGAATCAATCCAACTACGGCCAAGTAGAAGGTTGTAATCAAGAGGCACATCAAAGACCTCAACCTTGACATTAACTGCTTTACCCTCTAATGTAATAGACAACGAAGAAAGAAAACCATAAGGTTTACCATTAAAATCTTTGAGTATTGTGCGACTCAGTAAGGGTAGGAGAGATAATAACTTTCCAACAAGTGACGGACATGACACAAGTCGAGGCTCCTTCATCAATATCGGTTCGAAAAATATTCTTATTTTCCACAACAACTTGTATTTGAAACGCTAATTGAGGAGGAAGCCTTGAAATATGATCTTCCAAGTCAAATATTATCAAATTGGTATCCGTAGGATCAATTCCACCAATAGGCTTTAACAGTGCCTTCCGTTGAGCAGGACAACTTTGAAGGACTTCGAGAGCTGACATCGCAGAAGGTGCTTGCGCAAGGTCTTCTACAATACTGGAGTTTTGGGAAGCACGTGCATGAGGATTAAATGAGGACTTTTGAACAACGCCCTTGGGAGGAGGACAAAGAACTGTATCTAGGCTCGGTCGTTCGAGATGAAGAGGACCGCTTGGAGGTGAAGTTGGTGGAGGAGGTTGAACCAACGAAGGTGGTGAATCATCAACTTTCTCCTTCAAAGGAGAATAATCTTTGGCTCGAGTCGCGATTGCAAATTCATTCTTCTTGGAGTCACCAGTACACATAAGTACATATGATGTGGTAGAGGGAGAAGGTTGGTCATGAATGACCAATTGGGCCTGTTGTTGAGAAGGAAAGGTTGTGCCAAGATGACTGGTGTAGGAGGTGTCCCAGTCCCTTGTAGGAACTTAGTCACCTCAGTACACCGTGGAAAATCTTCCGTATAATGATCCTCACCATAGATAAGGCAAGGATAACGAGTTTTATGCTTGTCTTTGTCATCAACAGGCTATGTTTTGGGTTTCTCATATTGTTGATTATTATTTTTTTCCTCCTTATTCCCACCCTTCCCTTTGTTTTTATTTTGATTTTACCAGTAGGTGTAGATTGAAGCGAATTAACTTTAGAGGTTTTATCGGGGGAAGGAGTTGGGTTAGGATTTTTTTTTACAGTAGGAGTAGTAGACTTGGTATTGGCATGACGGGCCTGTTTAGACTGAGTCTCAGCATCAAAAGTGCCAATCACGCCATCAGCAACGTGAGAAGCTAATGGAGGTGTTGGGGTAGGATTCGTAGATGGACGAGGAACATAGGGGATCAAGTCATATAGTGTGTCTGTTTGTGAATAAACGAGATCCAAATATTGAGCACGACTAATCGTTTGCTCTTCAGTGACGACACCACCCATGGAAACATCATGGGATATAGGACCAATGAGCGATTTGGTAAACCACTCGGCCAATAGTTAATCGGGAAGGGGAACTTTGATTAAGCGTCTTCTCCTCCTCCACTCATGAATATGATCAGAAATGTGAGTAGAAGAGGATTGTTTAAATGAACTCAAAATTTTAGTTCCTATCTCATATCGTATTGGAAATTGGTAATGCATTAAGAACACCATGGCTAAGGTATTAAATTCATTAAAGAATCCTCAATGAGTTAGAGTCATCCATCAATGAGTTAGATGAACACCAAATATGGAATGTCATGACGTGATTATTTGGCTCTTCTCCCAGTCGGCCGTCAAACTTAGGAATGTCTGATGGTAATTTAGCCGGTATGACGGGCCAATAAGGAGAATGAAAAATAGGATAATTCAAAATCCTAGATAGATCTGGTAAATCCAAAGTACCAAGAAAGGGAAATTGTCGGTTCACTTGAAGAAACTAGTAGTTTTGAGGACCATAAGAATTATGTACATAGTTAGATAGTCCTGACAAATTCAGTGGTGGAGGATTTTGAGTCAAATATCCAACAGAAGTTGGTTGATTAGGTAAGCTTCCGTGGAAAGGAGCATTAGACTGAAAATTTTGACCCCAAGTAAGATTCATATGAACTGGATATGGTTGTCTGAGATTAGGGGGTACAAAAGAATTAACTTGAGGATGTTTCCACCCAGATGGTTTTTTATTCCCTTGGAAAGTAAGATTCCAAGTTTGAGATTGTAATCCAGGTATATTTTTTCCATAACCTGGGTTAGGGCCTCTGACTTGACGTTTCCCTCCAACAAGAATTTGAAATCCAGAAGCGACAATATGACTTGTGCCTTCAACTTGATTGGAGCTACTAGGGCTAGGATGATTAGATCCTCCAGGAGAAGGTGGAGGAGGAATGTGAGGCTCTCCATAGAGAACCTAGGTAGGCGTAGGAACAAAATGAATAGCAACATTATACCGAGGAGGAACAAAAATATTAGACCCTCCGGATGGATTGTGGACAGGATTAGCAATGGAAGTATTCAAAGAATTATACCCAGGGGGGAGTGACGGATTGGATCTAAGTGGAAGTGGTGTTCTAATAGGATATTGAGTGATAACCGTATTTCTGACAGAAACATGCATAGCTTGTGGGAGCATGGTAGGGTTAGCGAGATGGAGAGGAAGAATCGAGTGAGAACCAACCAACAATTGGTCTGACACCGTGACAACATTACTGGTCATGCCAGTAAAATGATCCAAAGGGACTGTATAGGCAGTAGAAGTCACAGGCGTATGTGATGCCATAAGTTGATTATAAGTTCTCGAGCATAAATTACTCATTCCTAGTTTATCAAAAATATCTTGTCCCGAAGAAGTTCTCCAAAGAGTACGACTAGGATCAAAATCTCTAGCAGTGTGAACCAGAGTCCTAAACGAATCACTTTGAAAAAGAGGATCGTCTACACCAGACTCTGCATGAGGTCCAATAGGTATTTCAATATACTCTTCAGTAACAATGTCTCCTGATAAATTTATCCAAAGAAAATGTGGATCTTGTACAACACTCAATAACGGATTTACAGGAAGTATTGACTCCTCTAATGGAGTTGAACTTCCAATCTCAAAGGCTACGTCGTTATTGATTGCTCCTTCAAGAGAACCCTCTGGTGAGTTAGGAAGCAAAGGAACATAATCTTCTGGATCTTCCGGAGGTAGCCCTTGCATCCTACATGAACGGTGAGGGCCGATGTTGGCCACACCAAATAAAGAATGAAACAAATCTATGGCCAACTAGAGAAACAAAAAGCACTCACTAATAAAATATAGAAATCAAGCACACAAACAAACATTCTTATTTTAAAGTCACTAGTTGGTGATGAAATCCAACGTCATGAAATAAAGACAAGAAGGGGCTAGGATAAATCAGGTGGAAAAGTTGCGTTGACGACCTGCTTAACGAACTTACACCCTGGTGCAAGCTCCCACACATAATCGTGGGTATACCCTTCAAGGAGCCCGAGTGATTTTGGCCAACGTCGATTCTAGGTACCGTGAAGACTTTCCCCTCCATAGTCACTTCTTGTAAAGATCCTAAAGAGATAGGGCACTAAGGTTACCAATTACGACAATGATGCATGGGGAAATAGTCGACAGTCCGATCCACGTGCAAAGGTAGACTATCTAAGCCCGAAATCAACTCGAGAAGGTCCCCATAGGATTTTCTTCTCTAGTGACCCCCAATAATATGCACAATCTCTACACTAAGACCAACAAAGCAGGGTGAGCAACTCTTCCAGTCTTAATGTGACCTCATGATTGACCCTTGTGTTAGAAAGGCTTCCCAAGACAAAATGTAGCAAGTGGATTTGAACTCTCCCTATCACAAGATATTATTGTGTGTTTTGATGCTTTGGAGAGTGTGCCTTACAACCTATTCCAAAGATCTATCCTAGCTAATGTTGGTGTAGAGAAGTTATATAAAATAAAAGTTTCCAATAAATTTTAAAATTGCGTTGTATTTTAAAAGTTGTTGCTTACTCAAAAGGGAAACATAAATGAAACTGATGATGTACGTTACCTTGACCCAATAAAGTGAAAGAAGAGATGATTATGCAATATTTTAATTCAATGAAATCTAATTAAAGTAGGGAGAAGGTGTCTCTTTTTTAAATACAAAAACTATGAAACACAATTTCTCAATTTTTGAATGAAAAAGACACCAAATAATCAAAAACTACTAAATTTTCCAATCTTTCTCTTTTAAGAAATATTTTGAATGCACAATTTTCTTGTAAAAGACTACTAAAAAGAAGAATGAATTCAGTTCTTCCTTTCTCAAATCAGATCATAGATGTAATGAAGAAAAGAAAGTGTAATCCAAGAAAATTAGCACATTCTCAACACTATTCCCAAATCAAACCCATAATGTAGACAAAAATGAAATGACAACAAAACCTTTTGTCAAATAAAAACAAAAATAGTCTCTCAATCAATCAACAATCCAAAAAGTAAAAGCAATCCAAAACTCCAAATAAATAAAGGATTATTTGTCAAACAAGCACTCAGGACTAAGACCTAGAGATTATATCCTTGCGACAAAAATCAAAAGAAAAACTTGCAAAATTTACAAAGAAAAATTTCAATTTCTGAAAATCAACCAAATGAATGCTTCAAACTTATAAATCAATCATTCACTAGTGTCAGAAGTTCATCCCAAGAAGTTGAGGAAAAACTGGGTAGAGAAAAGAAAAATGGTTATCTCCAACAATTCCTACAGGAATCGTCGCAGGTTGCAGTGGAGCACAATGCGATGATCTAGGGCCGTCGCATGATTCCAATAAGGTGCAGTGCGACGTCGTCGCACTGGTATGCACCAGTAGAGTGCAATGTCATAGGATCATCACAGGCTATCTATAGAGTACAGTGCAACGATCTCTAGAAATAAAGGAAAATGGGAACAAAGACAAAAATTCTCACTGCACCTTTAGACCCAGGGATTCAAGATGGATCACCCACAAACTCAGAGAATGAAATAAACCAAAAGTAGGCGGGCTAAAAGCAAATAGGAAGAAAAAAATCAAAAGAAAGTCGTTTCCCCAATATGGTCGCCAATTTTGTTATTAGACTAATCAGTAAGTGCGGACATAAATAGATCTCTCAAACTTCCATAGGAAACTAGAACAAAACAGAACAAAATACATACTTCGCCTTAAACTTCATTGTCATACAAACTAGTTTAGTGAGGTACAAGTGACATACCTTTTAAACGATGCTTGATCCTCGCTAGTGTTGTCTTTGTAGCTCCTTCCTTGGGTTTGTAGAATAGTAATCCTGTCTAAGAATCAAAAACCAACAAAGAGGGGAAACAAAGATATATATATTCTAATGAAGTTTATGCATAAGATCAAGGAATTATACAATAAAAGACGAGATGATTTTATAGGGAAGGAATGTATTGTTGTATTAAATTAAATGGAAAGTGGAGAATACAAACCATGCCTTGATGTTGCAAGGTCCCCTTTCAATGGTTATTTGCTTCAACACACACACATTTGCTCTAATGCCTTAAATGAAGAAGATCCACAATCTGACTTGAAGAACTAAAGAAAATATCTCAAGCATAATCTGAAGTACAAATCTCCATACAAAGTTTAGCCCATTCAACCTTAGCCTTTTCCATGAGAGATCCCTCTTTATATAGTGTGAAAGAGAGATGGATGAGGAGATTAGTATGATCCCACTAAATCGGAGAAGCGAGTAAGATCCAAACTAATCGAAGGCCACCTCACCTTCTAGAAGATTCCCTTCTAGAACATTCGTGACTTTTGACTTTTCCTTTTCTTTAAGCATTGCCGCACCATATGCACAAGCAGCATGTGACGACGTCGCAATTCGGTTTTAAGGAAGAGTGCGATGATCAGGCATTGTCACACCCCATGCATATAGCAGGGTGCGACGACCTTCCTTGTTATAGATTTTGGAAGAGGAAAGCAAACCAATTTTCTCATGGAGAAAGGCTCTTTTAATATTTTCAGGGAACATGAACACATGATGTCAGTTGATCACTGAGGTAACCAAAATAATGTGTAACAGTTGTTTCCTCCAGTAAGTTCTATATCATTTCCACCAAATCGCTCAGCCGCCTACATGATGGGAAATACAACATGAAGGGAGCGGCTAAGAAGCAGAGAACCGATACCACCTCCAACATCTCTTTGATCTGATCGCCTCTTTCTCTTTTCTTTCTTCACATTTATCTATAAGCGAATGGGTTTTGATGGAAGAGAATACATGTGTTATGAGAAGAGTCATTATTGGAAATCATACCAACGAAGTGAAGTCAGTGGAAGAGAATACACATATTAAGAGAATAGTCTCTATTGAAAATGAACAAGTGTCAAATTATTATACAGTTTGGACAGGTGACGAAGGCTCGAGCAGAACCTCCCCTTATATAAAACCTTCGGTGTAAATAGGGGCGATCGAAAGGGAGTTCACATGGACATGCTTCTTCGGGACTCGGTATCGTGTTACTATAACTGGAAAGGTCAAAGCCATTGAAAAAACAATTCAAGAGAAAGTAGATTTTTGGGTTTAATATTAAGAAATTGATCCACCAAAAACATCAATCCATCAATCTTAAGATTAATATTAAGAAGTTGTTCCATCAAAATCTTGAGATCTTTCTCAACCTTTGATACACCTCCCTTAGTCTTTTTGGCACTCCAACATTTGGAATCCTTCCCATTCCTTGATACCCACTATTGAATAACTCCTAAACACTGACAATGGAATGTATTCCGAGTGTTGAAATGTGATATGGTTCAGAAAATGCACAACGATATGGTTTAGACAATGCACAAAGAATACAATGCACATGAAACTGATGAATAAAACCCGATTCCTAGAAGATGGACAAATTGTAAGGACAGATTCCAACCGATATTTATGAGGTATGGAATTGGATGAAAACATTGATAGGCATGCCAAGAGACTCAGGGCATATTACTCTGGATATTGGTGGGGGTGCAACACAATGTACCAGGCATAACTTAGCTCTTACATTTTTTCCCATAACTTTTGATTACGAGAGATTCGTTTTGTGTGCTCCTTATATAGTTAGAAAGGTCTCGTCAAGCCTAAAACTTCCCAATTATAGTTTTCACGATATTCCTTACCATTTGTCCCATATTTTCAAGTTTGAATTATGGTGTATTGTCAATATCCCAGGAACCTAATAACATAACATTTAAATGGGGATGTCCATGAAATCACCATCAAAGGGACTAGAGATAAAACTAAAGGAAATAGAATTGAACTTCTCACTGAGCTACCAAATGAATTATCTATGTTTAAATACACTTTTTAAAGTATGTTTTGAAGTTTTATGTATTGGTGACTTATGTATTTTATGGTAAATGACATCTAGGTACCAATACGGAAAAAGGATCGTACACAAGAATTTAAAAACATAATGTATGCAAGAGCAGTGTACGAAAACATGGATGCTAGACATCAAGACAAGGAGGATCTTCTAGTACACAACAAAGTCTTTGCGAAATTTATCTACAACAAAGGATGGCATACCAACACACAAACAACAATCAACAAACAATAATCAAGCTCAAATGGCATAGGATGAAGTGCATATTTCATGATAGACAAGTCTCAAGCAAAGAGGCAAAAGGGACACACATTGTGCAAATTATTGACCATGTTGTAGGAGGCAAACTAGGACCAAAACCCATGATGTCCCACAAGCACTAAAGGACAAATTTGAAATGTGAATGTACATGATGTATGATTTATCAAGGTGTATATTGGTGGCCACCCACCTATTCCAACTGGCTCCTATTGACAGTTTCTAGTTCAACAAGTTCTTTTGTACTTCTTTGTAATTGTGGGTTCTACACTTCTAGGGTTGTCTGAAGCCCTACACATCTCCCAGGTAGAGATTGGTGGCCACTCACCCAATCCAACTGGATTATTTTGGAAGTTTTCATGTCAACACATCTTTTTGTACTTCCACAACCGTTTTGGGGCCCTAAACAGTTTTTTTTGGGCTTGCCACAATCAAACTATAGATGGAGTCAAATTTTGATGGCATAATGTGTATTTCTCGAGAAGACCTTTCCAACGGGATATCACGCGCCTAAAACGAAGGTCGTATGAAAAAGTTACAACCTTGGTAAGTTGAGGTACCAATTAACCCATCGGGGCCCACATAACTTTTGGTGTTTCATCTCCTAGGGTTAGGTTTTGGATCTAGGGTTTTGGAATTCATGAATAATGTTAAAATGGTTTTTGGAGCCTCATTGTAATCATTCTGGTCAGAAGGATGCACGTAGAAACCACATCTCTTCTCAGAGATAGCTACCACCATTCGAACAAATTGTTTTCAGTTCTGCAGGTTTACAGTTTTAGCCTATTTTATTTATTCAATAGAAGTTATTGTTCACTGGATATATGTTGTTATTCTCTGTATCTCTGTGTTATTGTATTCATTCTATTATTCTTTTCGTTTCACTCATAAATATGGATCAGTGGTACCAGAGCGGTCTGCTTTTCATTTATTTTTCTTCGTGCGTGTCCCCGACAAGATCTGGGTACAAGAAGTTGGGAATCAAACCAGTCGAGCCTTTGCAAGATCGGCCACGCATAGCCCGACAACAACCCATGGGGGATGGGAATAAAGATGATGGAGTAGAAGATCCTTTTAAGATGTTGCCTGAGGAATCCCTTGCATGACAAATGAACGAAATGATGGACAACTTTGCACAGATTCTTCGGCGGCTACCAACAAGAGACACATCTTCATCAAGCGGCCATGCAACCCCCTTCAAGGTACAAGTAAATTTTGATATTCCATTATTTGAAGGACTGATAGATGTGAATGTTGTAGATAAATGGTTGAATCTGCTCGAAGGGTATTTTTCAGTCCACAATTTTTTCGACAGGGAAAAGATTACTTTTGCACTCCTCAAGGTCGTCCCCCATGTTAAGTACTCGTGGGATACTTACTCTGAGAAAAGGGTCATAGAGGAATCTGCAATATTTGCAGTCTCCCCCACATGGGATTCCTTCATGGATTTCATTAAAGAACAATACTACCATGTTGGAAGCTACAAGGACCAGTACACAAGATGGACCACACTGCTTCAGGAAAGGGACCAAACAGTACTAAATTACACCAATATTTTCCATACCCTGCGCACCAAATTGGGTATCAAAGACTCTGAACGACATAAGGTGCTCAAATATCACGGTTGTATGCATAGATACAGTCAAACAGAAATGGAGTTTCTGGACATCGCATCATTAGGCGCGGCTTATAGATATAATGTCAAGATCGAGTAGAAATTTAAGCAGGAGAGGCGAGAGTTTGGATATGAAAACTCCTCACAGCTGAAGCAGGGAAAAGGCAGCCCCAACCCACAAAACAAGGGACAGGGAAAGGATGTTCACTCTTAGGATAACCAGTGCAAGCTGCAATCCAAGAAGGGTAATGAGAAATCAAGGAAGGACATGGGAAAAGGGTGTGAATACCATAAAATCCCTTTGCACAACACCGAAGAATGTCACTCCAAGCAGTCACTGGTGGCCGAGCTAAAAGCTTCCGAGTCAGAGGCAAATTCTGACTACGAATAAAATATATAAAGTGGGAAGCAGATCGTTGATGCCAAACCCTGTTCCATGGTCGCTACCACCAAAGTCCAACCAAGTGAACCAGAGGAAGGGGGACACCTTTTTCACTCACAGATGTGGGTAAAGGGTACTCTGTTGCATTTCATTGTCAATAGCGGCAGCCAAAAGAACCTAATTTCAGCAAAGGTTGTCAAGCGGCTAGACCTGCTGATAACACCGCACCCGTAACCCTACACCATCGACTAGCTTCGCCAAGGACAAGATCTCCGCGTCAGCCAACAATGTTTTCTTCCCTACAGCATCACGCCCTTCAAAGATGAGGTATTGTATGATATTGCTCCCCTTCAAGTTTGTGATGTTCTTTTATGCCATCCATATTTGTGGAAGTGACAATTGTGATGTTGTGTATGACTCTAGACCCCGCAGTTTTATTATTACTTTGGGTAGACAATTGTATAGGATACCAAAGGTAGTGCCTCCTACCATTTTTTCTTTAATCTATGCTAAGTAATGCAGTAAGGTCATTTCACAGATCGGGAAGTTCGTCTTCTTTGTGATCAGTTCTCGCAGTAATTAGAATGTTTTCGCCACATCCATGACCTCTACATAGAGCCTCTCTTTGCAGCAAAAGAAAGTGGACGGGATCGTGGAAGAGTATAGTGACATCTTTTCCTCACCCACCGGGGTACCGACGCACTACTAAGTCAAGCATCCAATTGATCTAACCCCCGGTGCACTGTTGCCTAATGGACCAGTCTATCATCTCTTGTTGATGGAAAATGATGAAATCAAGCCCCAGATCCAAGAGCTACTTCAAAAGGGGCACATCCAACCGAGATCCTCCCCTTATGGAACCCTGATTGTGTTGGTGCAGAAGAAAGACGAGACCTGGCGGCTCAACATTGATTACAGAGCATTAAACAAAATCACAGTCAGGAACCAGTACCCAATTCCCTGAATTGATGACCTTCTTGACCAACTCAAGGGAGAAAATTTATTCAGTAAGATTGACCTAAAGTCTGACTACCACCAGGTTCCCATCGACCAACTGATGTATGGAAGACAACTTTCAAATCTAAAGAAGGTCTCTTCGAATCGTTGGTCATGCCCTTTGGCTTAACAAATGCACTAGCAACTTTCATGAGATTGATAGATGATGTATTGAGACCCTTCACCAACTCTTTTGTGGTGGTATATCTGGATAACATCCTCATCTTTAGCAGAACTTGGGAGGAGCACATGCAGCATATTCAACAGGTTTTGGGCACTCTGCAGCAACACAAGCTATATGCCAACTTGGAAAAATGCTTCTTTGGCATGAACAGGGTCCAATACTTGTGCTACATTGTTGATGAGCATGGGGTACATGTGGATCCAACTAAGATCCAATTCATTCGTTATTTTCCAGCCCCAACCACACTAACCGAGTTTTGGAGCTTCTTGGGACTTGCCAACTTCTATCGAAGGTTCATGTTGGGATTCTCCCATATTGCATGGGCCCTCAGCTAAGTAACCAAGGGTAGTGGCAAGGCAAAGTTTGCATGCGGGCAAGCACAACAACAAGAATTTGATGATTTGAAGCATCACTTGTGCTTAGCTCCAGTACTCTCCTTACTAGATCTGCAACAACCTTTCGAGATGGAGGTCGATTCCTCTGACTATGTTGTAAGTGTAGTCCTCACTCATCATGGTCATCCAATAGCATACCACAGTGAGAAACTCTCAGATACTGTCCATAAATACCCCACCTATGACAAATAAATGTATTCCATTGTGCAAGCCTATCGTTAATGGAAGAATTACATTATGGGAAAGGAGATAATCATCCACATTGATCATAAGCTTATGTAGTTCATACAGACACATGGGAAGTTGCAAAACGACCGCCATAAAAATGGCCCACATACCTACAACAGTTCCATCTCAACATCAAGTATAAGACAGGGAGCACAAATCATGTCATTGACTACCTCATTCACCTTCTCATTGTTGCACTCACCACAGTGCTCCATTTCTATGGGCATGAGGCATTTGAGTGGCCCCAACTTTATCAACGTGACCTTGACTTCGCTACCACCTATCAGCTCTTGGGTACAGAAGAAAATGTCACCAATTTTCACATCCAGGATGGACTGTTATGCCATTTGGGCCACCTTTGCATTCCCACAAGTGAGCGTGCAAAGCTTATTTGGGAGGCTCACTACAGT